>JAAAKG020142712.1:0-11545 GCA_010014905.2 Druon quercuslanigerum
TACTTTTGGTTTCCAAATTATCCAAAAGATATAACTATAAGTATTATTTTAAAACAACCAAATTATTATTATTTAACAGTATATTGAATAATAATAAATTAATTATTTAAACTAATTAATAATTAAAAGTTAAATTTCTTTTTTACTTTCCTTTAAATAAGGTTTCCAAGCGAAATAAATTACGAACATTTTCGTCGATTTTACCGGTTTCTGAAATCTGAAAGTAAATAATCAATTTATGTCACTTAATTTCAAACGATTTAAATTAAATCTTTATGCTATTTAATATAGTGAAACAAATTAATTAGTTAATTTTTTATTAAATACTGCAAAAACTGAAAAGCGTCAAATGATTATTTTCATTGAAATAATCAAATTATTTTTACTTTATATTTTTAATAAATAAATTTGAATTTTTGTGGTTTTGTAAGATTTCAAGAAAATGAATTTTATCGGCTACAAAAATATTTAATTATAAATATTATTTCAAAATAATTAAAAAGTAGTTAGATAAACAGTATCTTCAATAATATTGAATCAATTTAATAGTCTAATTAGTCATTAAAAGTTAAATTTCTTGAACAATTCAGAAAAACAATAGCCTTCTAGAATACATTTCTAAATTTAATTTCTGAAAATTTAAATTAATAATAACCTTTTACAATAATTAAAAAAACACATGTGCATATAATTTTAAAGATTTAAGTCGAGACTCGTTCTATAATATAAGGATTTTAAAAAATCATATAATTATCATAAAGATAGGTTAAAAATAAGTAAACTTTTATTATAAAAACTATATCAAATATTCAATCACATCACCATAAAATAAATAATTCATTTTTGTTGCTAAATTGAGAAAAATTAAAATTTATTCTTAATGTGATATAATATTGTAAAAAATTAACCAGCTAATAAGTAATTATCAGCTTATACAATAAAAAGCAATAAATGAATTATTTTCATCGAAATATTTAAATAATTTAGTTTTAAAAAACAGAAGTCATTACAAATGATTTATTTTGCCAATTCTATTAAAAATAAGAAGCTTCTTTTTATACCCTGATCTTGTAATATGACAAATTTCACTTGCTTTTAATAATTATCGCGCAATTCATGCTCTTTGAAAACTACCTACTTTTACACTTTTTTTCCTTGCGCAGTTCAGGTTTCAGTTTGGGAGGGGGTGGTTGACCGCTGACGCAATTCGAGTGCTTCCACTAGAACGCAACACGAGATTTGGTATTTTCACATCAACCATCAGCTAAGTTCACTTCCTTCATTTCTGAGGGGAAAATGATGGATCAAATGTATGGGATTTGGTTGTTGTTTGCACTATTTTCCTAATATCTTCGTAAAAGCTAACTTTAACAAAGTGAAATTAGGTGACGGTTGAAGTGAAAATACCTAATAGAGACAGGGAAGGGTAGAAGATGGGAGCGCTTGAATTGAAAAAAAAACTAGAGAAGCAGGAAGATAATAATAAAAAGGTAGAGGAGATGCAAGGTAGGACAAAGAAAATAGAAAGCTCAAACCGGGATTTTGGTGGGAGTGAGAGTGGGAATATAAAGAAGGAAAGACTGAGAAAAATAGAAGAAAGAATAAAAAAGAAAGAGAGGGAAGAAAGAAAACGAAACATAGTGATAAAGGGTATAAGATTAGAGGGGGTGGAGTTAAAGGAAGAAGCAGAAGAAGTACTACAAAGGGTTTATGCTAAGATAGAGGTAGAGGAAGTGAGAAGTGTAAGAAGGGAAGAGAGAAGAGAGGAGAGACTGATACTGGTGAAACTAAAGAAATGGGAACATAAGAGGGAAGTGATGACAAAGAAGATGATGTTATATGGAAGCTCGGAGAGAATAGAGGATGATTTAACATTGGTAGAAAGGAAGATGCAGTATAAGTTAAGGAAAATAGCGAAAGAGGAAAGAAAAAAGGGTAGAAGATCATGAGTTAATGGAATATGGTATGATTGGGATAAAAAAAGGAAAGAGATAGTAAGAACTTAAGTGTAGGGAAACTAGGAGAGGGAGGAACGAGGGAGTAAGGATAGGGAGTTTATGAGAAATTTAACGCAATGGGATGTGGTAAACGAATTTATAAACAGGAAAGATAAGAAAGAGAGGTCAGAACAAAAATAACGATTAATAGTTGAAGAGGTAAAGATGGAGGAGAAAAGTGCAAGATAACGAGGGTTTATGTAAACGGAGATATGCAGAAGAAAGCGGAGGGGATGAAAGAAATTATTGAAGAAAATAAAGATTATAATGTGTGGGGACTTCAATGCAAGAACAGGAGCTAGAGGAGGAAGGTAATAGGAAGAAGAGACACGAAGAAAAGCCAAAGATAAAGTACTGATTCGGAAGGAAAAGAAGTTGTTAAAGAGCTTGGAGAAGTTGGGATGGTGTATCGTAAATGGAAATATAGAGGGTGGTGGTGAAGGAGAATAGACACGCTCAGGAAGAGAAAGGGGAACGGTGATTGATTATGTGACAGTGAATAATGAGGTGAGAGAGAAGGTCACGAAACTAGAGGTAGATGATTATATTGATAAGGATGACTTTCCCTTAATAGTGATATTAGAGAAAGAAAATAATAATAGCAATATGAATAAAAAATGGAGCAAAGGTAAAAAGTGTATGAAAAGGGGATTGGTCAAGGCATGGAAAAGATCAGTTTCGAAAAAAGGTCAGAAATATCAAAATGGGAGAAGGAAATGTGAACGAGGAGACAGAAAAAATGATAGGAGAAATTAAAAGAGGATCAGAGTGCACAAACAAAGTGCAGTTAGTAAATGGGGGAATGAAAGTGGATAGGGTGCGAATTGCAAAGAGAAAAAGAAGGAGGTCAGAAAGGAATTAGGAAAGTGGAGAAAAGATAAAAGTAATGGGGAAGAATATAGGAGAAAAAAGAAAGAGTATACTGAGTTGCGTGATCAAAAGAAAGAGGAAGAGAATAAAATGTTTGAGGAAGAGGCGGAGAAGGTTACAACGGAAGAAGAGGTATAGAAGTTAGTGAATAAAGAAAGAAATAGATTAACCCAAGAAATTGAAATGGTAGAGTGCAAAAATATTTTTTAGATTTGCTAAGAGGAGTAGAGAGAAAAGTTAGGAAGGGAGGAAAATATGGTAGAGAAAGAGATGAGGATGAGGACATAACAAGGACAGAAATAAAAGAAACTGTTAGGAATAATGAAGGATGGAAAGGCACGTAGTGTAGATAAGATTCCAAATGAAGTACGAAAATATGGAGGGACGGAACTAGAGGAATGGGTATGGATAATGTGTAATCGAGTATGGAGAGGAGAGGGGTGGCTAGAGTTATGGAAAGAAGGGGTAGTTATATCAATAGTGAAGAAAGGCAAAAGGAGAGTAGGTTAAATATTATAGGGGTGTGACGCTAATGCCTACACTTTATAAAGTATATGTAACTGTTTTGTCAGAGAGATTGAAGAAAGAAGTTGAGGACAAAAAAGATAGAGCCACAGAATCGACAAAGTTTAAAAAAGAAATAAGGACGATAGACAACACATATGTTCTAAACTATCTAGTAAATAAGATGATTAAAATTGAAAAAGGGCAATGCTAGCAATGTTCGTGGACTGAAAGACTGATATATCTTGCAAACGAATGGAGGTCATAGAGCTCATATAAGAGAAAGGATAAAAAAGCAGCAGGGGCAATGAAACAGATAGGGGGAATAGAAGAAAGAAGGCTTAAAAAATTGGAGAAGGGGTATGTGGTTATTTGATACTCTGGTATTGCAGAGTTATGGAGTTATGGAGCAGAGATATGGGGATGGAAAGAAAGGAAAGTAATTGAGCGCAAAGGGATAAATTAAGGATAAGAGCATGGAAATTTGAGAAAAAGTTGTGAAAGGCAAAGAGAGGGTAGTTAGAGAGAAAGTGTTTCATAGAGGTAGAAGAGAGGAGAGGGCGGGCGATAGAATTAACGAGATGGGAAGAAGAAAGAAAGGGAGTTCTTTAACGCTAGAGATGTAGAAGACGGGACTGGAGTAAGCTATGAAGAATTGGAAAAAAAGAGGAGAAGACATTTGATAGAAAGATGGGGTATGATTGAGGAATCAAAATACAATAAATGGTATAAGATAATAAAAAAGGAAGGAGTGCCAAAGTATTTAGAAAAGGGATAGGGAGAGAAAAGGTGAACCAGAACAGCAAGATTTAGATTGGGAAACGAGGTGTGGGAGGGAAAGTATTGGGAAGAGGAAGAGAACAGAAAGTGTAGAATATGGGAATGGGACAAGGAAACATGGGAGCACGTATAGAAAGGATGTAGAAGAGGAACGGAAGATAAAGGAAGCTGGAAAGAGAATGTGGTTAAGATTCTAGGGGAAGATGGATTAGGAGAAGAGTGGATGAAGGACCTGGAGAGTGCTAGAGGAGATAATGAGAAAGAATAAAAGAATACATGTAAAAAAATGCAAGTCATGTAAACCGTTAGGGGACAAATTATGAAGAAAGAAGAAGAAATGAAAAATTTAATTGTTGAATTTTCAACTAAAAGTATCAACTTTCAGCTAAAAATGAAATAATAAAATTTTAATCAAAGAAAGAAAATTTTGCACTAAAAAAAATTTTTCAACAAAATAGTTTCTATGTAATAATAAAATAGGATAAAGAATGGGACGTTTGGAATTCACATGGGAGAGGTCAAATGCCAAAAATGAAAGGTCAAAGGTCAGTTGTGAAGGATAATAAAACACTAGGTACCATCTCATAGGTGCGAGACAATAGTTTATAGGTCATGGGTCGACCGTTACAAATTAAAGGAGATCGATCATGGCATATTTTAGAGTTCAAATGTCAAACATCAATAGCTAAAAGAGGTCACAAGATAAGAATGCAAAGGTTAGGTGGTAAACGGTAAAATATGGAAGTTCCTAAATCAGAGGCGAGAAGTCAATAAGTCGTAGGTGTGATAAATAGCTAAAGGAGGTCACAGGTTAGGAATCCAAAGGTCATAGTTCAAAGGTCAAAGGTTCAAGAGAGTTCATCGACAAAGAATCAAAGGGTGAAGGGTCATAGGTACGAATATATATAGTTTAAAGGTTTTAAGTCAACGGTTAAAAGTTAAAGAATAGGGATCTTGTCATAGTTGAGAGGTCAAATGTGACAGATCAATATCTAGAAGGGTCACAGGATAGGAATCCAAGTGTCAGGAGGTCCTAGGTCAGAGGCCTAGTCAAACATACATAGTGAGAGGTTTAATGTAAGTCATAGGCTAGGGATCGTTTTTAAGAGGTCAAAGGTCAACAGTCAGGGGTAAAAGGTCAACGATGATGTCATCAACTCCCATCACTTTTTTTTCTTGAAACCTGAGTGTTGGGCAAACTTTTGACTCGACATTAATGTCTCGTTAAGTATAATTTTGCACAGGGGATGAAATACAAACAGCCTGAGGAGAGTATGATAAACGCTAAGGGAAGATATTTTGAGGAAAGTTTGTCTAATTGGTTTCTAAATATTTACTGTGAGTTTAATATCCGGTAAGGCAGTCGATAATCATCCATAAATTATGTTACCAATTTTAGGCTGCTCTAGACTCTCCCCTCGCCCCCTCATTGACAACCGCGGCTTTATCTTGCCCCCCCCCTCCCCATTTTCCAAGAATAGTTATATTTTTAGGTAAAAATTAGTTTCTTTCTTAAAAACTTTATCTACTTGGTTCAAAATTAAATGTTAAAATGGTAAAAAATAAATGGTAAAAATGTTTTTTAGTTAAAAATTGAACTTATTGGACAAAATTTGAACTAGTTTGACAAACAATGTAAATATTCAATTTTGGTTGAAAAGCCATATTTTTTATTGCAAATTAATTTTTTGACTTGAAAATTGATATTTTTTTATTGAAAACTTATATTTTTTAGTTAAAAATTCGTCTTTTTTGGTCGAAATTTAATATTTTTGATTGAAAGTTTATCCTTTTTAGTGTAGTTAAGGTTTCAACAATTTAGTTGTAAATTTAACTATTTGATTGGAAATTAAACTATTTGTATAAAAATGTAATTCTTTGTTGAAAATCAGTTTTTGTAGCTAAAAAATATCTTCGAACTGAAAATTCAAATTCTGTTAGAAAATTTATCTCTTTAGTTAAGATTTCAGCTACTTTATTGAAAGTTGAACTAGTTCGTTAAAAACCATTTTTTTTTTAATTTTGCCATCTTGGTTGAAAATTAAACTATTCTATTTTTAGGAAATTAATCTTTTCCTGATTAAAAATCATTTATTGGCTTAAACCCTTTCGTTGAATATGCTTTTTTTGTAAAATTTATTTATCTAACTAACGATATATTTATTCCATTTTTTTTTCAATTTATATTTTTATTGATAAGTGAACTTTTTTAGCATACAATTCATGTAATTTGTTAAAAATTCGTATTTTTGGTCGAAAATTAATCTTCTTGATTAAAAAAAGTTAAAAATTAAATTTTTTTGTTAAAATTTAAAATATTTTAATCAAGATTTAACTATTTGGTTAAAAATGCAACAACTTGGTTGAAAAATAATTTGATATTAATTTTTTTCTGCTGCTCTAAAATAAATATTTTTTTAATATTGATTTTTATTTGTTTTTTTATTTGTTTGCCGTTTTTTTCAGAATTTACAAATAAAAAACAATATTAAAGAAAATTAATTGTAGAACAGTAAATAAAAAAACTCTCAGCAAATTATTTAAAACATAATCTGGTCAAAACCATTACGTTAAAAATATATTTGGTTGAAATTTGAACTAGTTTGTTTAAAAATTATATTTTTTCTTGATTCAAATTTCATGTTTAATAATATAAACCATAAAAAAAACTAATAAAAAAATACAATAAATTTAAACAAGATTGCTAAATTTTTAAATCAAATATGTTGAATTTTCGACAAAAAAGTTAAATTTTCAACACAAAAATGTAAATGAAAAAAAATATTTTTTGAACAAAAAGAATTTCGAATAAGAAATTAAATTTTCAAACGAACAGTCTTAACTGGATCTTAAAACAAAATAATGTTTAATTTTGTAAAAAAATTTGTTAACAAAAATTTGATTAAAAAAATGTTCAACAAAAAATTATGCAACCAAATTTTATGGAAAAAAATGTTGGAAAAATATTGTAGAACAAATTTTAGAATTTCAAAACTTTCGCGTTTCAATTTTTAATAAAAAATAATTATTTCCATAAAAAAATATTGTTTTTTCAATAGAAAGATGTCAATTTTCATTAAAAAATATTAATTTTCAATAACAAATATGGGTTTTTGATTGGAAAAATGTCAACTTTCAATACAAAATATTAGTTTTGAATAAAATTAATCAATTTTTAGTAAAAAATCTCAATTTTCAACCAATATATTATTTTTCAATAAAAAATATCAATTTTAAATAAAAAATAAATATTTACATTTGTTAGTTTAAAAAATTAACTCTCAAGGAAAAAAACAATTAAACAAAATAGTTACATTTTCAAGAGAAGAGCATTATCAACAGAAAAAAAATTAATTAAATTAATCACAAAAGTAAAAGATTTTTTAAAATAAAATATTGAAATTTTCAACCAAGGCGTAAATCTATAAGAAATATGATTTTTGAATAATCTAGTTCAAGTTTTCACTAAATAGTTAGATTTTTAACAAAAAAGATTAATTTTTGAACTATCCACAAACCATCCACAAAAAGGTTGAATTTTCAACCCGAAAATGTGATTGGTTAATAAAAACACTAATTTTTTTCCTAAAGGTTAAATTTTCGTAAAAATAGTTTATTTTTTATTCAAATAGTTAAATTTTAACTAAAAAAAAGATTTTTTCAAATAAGTTATAATTTAACCGAATAGTTTAAGTTTTCATCAAATTGTTGAATCCTTAAACAAATCCGAATTATTTATACCAAAAAAAGACGAATTTTTAATAAAAAAAGAATCAATTTTGAACCGCAAAGATTAATTTTCAAAAAAAAATAATAATTTTAGAACAAATTAATATGCATTTTAAACTAGAAAAGATCAATTTTTAATAAGAAGATATCAATTTTCAATCAAAAATGGAATACTTAAATCTGCTTAAATTGTCAGTTAAAAATTTTTTTCTCAACCAACAAAATGAATTTTTTTCTAAAAAGTTAAAGTTTCATAAAAATAGTTTAATTTTTAACAAACAGTTTAATTTATACTAAAAATGAGAATTTTCAAAAGAAAAAGTTTATTTTCAACCGAACAGTTTAATACCCAACTAAATTTTAAAATTCTCAACCAATCGAGATTGATAAACCGAAAAATAACAAAAAATAAAAAATAAAGAATGAACAAAAAGTTACGTTTTAAAAAAAAAGTGAAGTTTTGATATTCAAAAAAGTAGTTCAATTTTCAACCATGCAGCTTTCTGACTAAGAAACATAAATTTTCACAAAAAAATTAATTTCTTACAAAAAAGTGAAACTTTCATAATAGTAGTTTAATTTTTAACAAAAAATTTAAATTTAAACCAAAAATAAGAATTTTTAACAAAAACAAATTTATTTTCTATCGAATTTTTTAATTTTTTTTTAAATTTTTTTAATTCCTAAAAAAAAAAAAAAAAATTTAAACCCAAAAAATTGCATTTTTAATTAAAAAGGATGAATGTCCAACTAACAAATTAAATTTTTTGATAAAGAAGACAAGTTTTAAAAAAATTAATTGGATTTTCAACTTAAAAAGATAAATTTAAAAAAAAAAATTCAGTTTGCAAAAAAACGAATGTTTATATTCTTAGTTAATAAAATTATTCTCAATAAAAACAAATAATTTGCCAACAAGGTACATATTTTAATTTTACAAAAAAATAATAGAAGACTTTTTAACCAAAATAAGTCGATTTTCTTGTTTGTACTATTTATTTAGTTCGCTTTGAAGCAAAGGTTGTTGAAACCGTGGAAAGAAATTTAATTATTATTTTTAATTTTTATTTATTTTATAAAACTGAAAATATATTGTACGAAACTTTTCAGGAAATTAGAAAGTTTTTTTGATTGTAATAAAAATTTAATTCGTGAAGAGAACATTTTTGCTCATAAACCTAATTAGTGTATTAATTTAATTTTAAAGCGCGAATCCCAAAAAAGAAGAAAAATGTTTTAAAATAATTTCGACTTTAGATTCTCTTTAAAAATATATTTAGTATTCCAAAGTCTTTTAAAAGCCATAAATCTGTGTTGAAAGAAGTCAGTGGAATTAGCACGAAATAGGGGATAATCTTCTGAAACAGTCTTAGAAACTGATGGGAAATACTGCATTGCAGTTAGTTTCCTGTGAATGGGATTAAGTCTAACCCAATTTTAAAAATAATTCCGAAATTTTCAAATCTTTGAAAGTTATTGATACCTTAATAATTTCAAAATTAAATGGCTTAACTTCCTAAGTCGAGTAAACATTTATTACATGTTTGACCAATTATTGTTTAAAAAAATATATATTTTTCAAGAAAATGGATTAAGTTTGAATCCAAAAAGGGGAATTTTTATATAAAATAATAAATTTTAAACAAAACAGTTACGTTATCAATTCATTTGTTAAATTAAAAAAAACGACGAATTTATAACAAATTAGTGGAACTTTTAACCAATATTTAAACTTTCAACAAAAAAGTTAATTTTCATCCAAGAAAGATTACTTTTTAGTATAAAAAATTAATTGTTTATCAAAAGTCGAATTTTTAAATACTTGAACTATTCACGAAGAAAAATAAATTTTTAACAAATTAATTGAATCTTCAATTCAATAGATCAATTCTTAATTAAGAAAGAGATTAATTTTAAACCAACTTCTTGAATTTTTATTTAAAAGATGGTTTTTGAAGGAAACATGGAATCTCAAAGTTTACAGTTAAAAAAAAATTTTTTAAACTAGTTTTTAACAAGTCGAATTTAACCAAAAAGGATAAAAATATTTCCAATTAGTTTGAATCTTCAGCCAAGAGCATGAATTTCCAATTAATAAAGACGAATTTGAAACCAGATAGTTGAACTTTTAACTTTAAACATACTTGAAATGTGTTGGTTTTTTATAAAAATACAGGGGAAAAAAATATTAATTTCAAAATTAAACGGCACAACTTCCTAAGTCGAGTAAAAATTTATTTAATGTTTGACCAATTATTGTTTAAAAAAAAATATTTTTTAAGAAAAGGGATAAAGTTTGAAACCAAGAAGGGAAATTTTTATATCAAATAAGAAATTTTAAACAAAACAGTTAAATTATTAATCAAATTCTTAAATCTTTAAACAAAAACAGCGAATTTTGAATAAATTAGTGGAACCTTTAACCAAATGCGAATTTTTTTTAAAAGACAGTTGAATTTTCAACAAAAAAGTTGTTAATTTTCATCCTAGAAAGATTACTTTTTACTATAAAAAATTAAAATTTCATCAAAAGTCGAATTTTTAACTACTTGAACTATACACAAAAAAAAGAAATTTAAACAAATTAGTTGAATCCTCAATCCAATAGATGAATTCTTATTTAAGAAAGATGAATTATGAACTAAATATTTTAACTTTTATTTAAATGATTTTTTTTGAACGAAAAATGGAATCTTAAAGTTTCCAGCTTAAAAAAATAAGTTAAAAAAATTAGTTTTAACAAGTCGAATTTAATCAAAAAGGATAAAAAACTTTTCAATTAGTTTGAATCCTCATTTTTAACAAAAAAAATTTTAATGAGTTGATTTTTTAATAAAAATATAGGAGAAAGAAAGGGAATATATACACTTATTAAAATTATTGATGCCATAATAACTTCAAAATTAAACGGCTGAACTTCCTAAGTCCAGTAAAAATTTATTGCATATTTGACCAATTATTGTTTAAAAAAATACCTATATATATTTTTCAAGAAAAGGAATTAAGTTTGAATCCAAAAAGGGAAATTTTATGTGAAATAATAATTTTTTAAGAAAATAGTTACGTTATCAATCAAATTGATGGATTTAAAAAAAGAACGACGAATTTATAACAAATTAGTGAAACTTTTAACCAATAGTTAAACTTTCAATAAAAAAGTTCATTTTTATTGAAGAACGATTACTTTTTAGTATAAAAAATTAATTTTTTAGCAAAAGTCAAATTTTCAACTACTTGAACTATTTACGAAAAAAAAGAAATTTTTAACAAATTAGTTGAATTCTCAACCCAATAGATGAATTCTTAATTAAGAAAGATGAATTTTAAACCAAATACTTCAATTTTTATTTAAAAGATGTTTTTTGAACAAAAAATGGACTCAAAGTTTCCAGTAAAAAAAAAGTTAAAAAAAATAGTTTATAAAAAGTCGAATTTAATCAAAAAGGACTACACTTTTTCGAATTAGTTTGAATCGTCAATCAAGAAAATGAATTTTTAATTAATAAAGACGAATTTTAAAAATGATAGTCGAATTTTTAACTTAAAAAAAATACTTGAAATAAGTTGATTTTTTTTTTTTTTTTTTTTTTTTTTTTTTTGGACTTCCGTTTCCGGTATGAAAGTGTAAAGTAGCGGGAATTGTGGTTGCTGAGAGTTTCGATAAT
>JAAAKG020142713.1:0-11544 GCA_010014905.2 Druon quercuslanigerum
CCAGCCCGCAGTGAATTTTTTAGAACTTATTTTCTTTCGCGTTTTTAATTAATTTCGCGTTATAAAAATTTTATTACCATATAGTAGTTTCTCTACTTATCGACAATTTAATAGACAGAGACCTCTGTCATAACATCAAATACTGGTATTAGGCCTCTAAAAATATTCTATCTATTTTCTTAATGTCTCAAAAAAATAAAAAAAATGTTTTAAAAGGAAACAGAAAAAAATAAGAGAAACTCAGTAAACTCCATGAATAAATTTTATCTTTTAATTGTATAAAAACGCTACAGTGCATTTATTTGACAAAAGATAAAATTACTTAGAATTATTTAAATAAAGTGATACCGTGGGCCTCGACAAGTAACCTCACTCTTAACCCTGCTAAAACTATGGCTTCAATCACAGAACCCTCTTCCTCTCTATCACTTGAAACAATTGCTACCCCACCTCCCCTCTTGATCGATGGGCGTCTTAACCCTTTTGTAGAATCTGGAAAGGGTATGGGCCAAATTCTAAATCACTCGCTTACATGGAATGAACAAGTAGCGACCTTGACAGGAATAATGAATCCCGATGATATTACTGATGAGCTAAATACAAAGCTTGAGCGCACGCTTAATGCATGCAATCGTTTCATACATAACATCCCCAAAATTGAACATCTTACTTAATATATAGAAAGAGCAGGATCTCCTAACTTCGCCAGAAGAAGACAATTCCTTATGAGTAAATTGCTTAATAGCTTATTACCGACACATTCCAAACTCCGTGAAAGGAAAACAGTAATAAAAATTAGGCCACACAGAATGCGTAAAATGCAACGATCTTTTATTATTCGTGGTGATCGTCTTTGGAACAAACTACCTATAATAATTGGTTCTATTTTCGAACAAATTTTTATTTTAAATTTTTAACAGAATAGTTAAATCCGCAATCAAAAGTCTGCCCGCTGCAAAATGGGATGGAATCAAAAAACGAGGTCCAAAAGTAACTTGTAGCTAACAATTCTTTACCGATATTGGATTTTTTGAAATTTATAATTAAATTTTGAAAAATCTATACTGCCGTTATTATTGATTTCTTTAAATAATTTTATGTTACTGCACAGAGTAAACACAGAGTAAAACCCAAAGAAATTGTATGTATATGAATATTTCTGTTAACTGTTTCTATATTCCACGGCAGAGTTGCGATCAAAAATGCACAAATTTAATTAAAATAGTAATGTCTAACGTTTAGGGATACCATATGGCTCCCATAAAAAATTAGCACATGTCTGGCTGCACCCCCTGAAATATACCTACACACCATGTTAGTTGGTAACCAAATCTGACTTAGCCAAGCGGATGTAAAAAAATTTATTCCTATTCACTTTTTATCAAAGGTAGGAAGACCAAAAAACAAAATTTTTCTATTTGAAATTCTGTTACCGGAATTCTTTTCAAACGCAATAATGACCATTTAAAGTAAAAAGGAGCACATTTAATAAAAAAATAGGTGCATCAGTGAAAAGGATAGAAAATCAGCAAATTTGCTGAGAAAGTAGCACGTCTGGTAACCCTGTGAACTCTGAAATTTTGAACGAAAGTGAAAAAATAAAATCGAATGTATTAGAATAGCACGTAGGAATAAATAAGAGGGCTAGATATGCTGGAGTAAGACATGTAGAATCGGTAATATAAATATAATTTTCAAAAAGATAAAAATAACTGAATAAGCTATGAATAATTATCAGAATTTGTACTAAAAAAATGTACGTCTAAGTTTGTAAACGATCTAACCTAATTATAGTCTTTTTATTCATTTAAATTTGCCGAAATCAGTTTTAAAATTTGATTTCGACACTGTCAAGCGAATGTAATTTTCTATTCTACTCCTCCAAAAAAGTCTAAACTAGATTTACGTTTGTACACTTACAAGATTTTGGATCACAGTGCTTTCGTGGAATAGAGAAACAGTTTAAAAAAAAACTATGCTCTAACTTTACTAAAACGACAGAAAATCGATAAAAAAATACAAGAATTATATCAAATTAGAGTGCATTTTCAGGAAATAAGAAGAGTCTCCAATTCTGCATAAGCAGTCCCCTCTTCTATAACTCTATCATCTTTGGCATCTCTAGCATCCATACCTTAGCCTGGCGAGGTTCCAACGGTGGTAACGTGTGCCATTTGCGTTATATCATTGCTTCATAACACAGTGTTGAGTTGTTAGTATCAAGCACTGTTTTCGAGATGCCAGTTCTAAATGTAACATTTAGGTGTGAAAATAAAAAAAGGTATAGCTTTGTAAATAACAGAAAAAAGAAGGTAACTGCAGATAATGCATTGTGCCCGCGTACAAGGTAAATCCCCATTCGTGGTTCTGCTCTCTAAGCTGAGTTTTCAAAATTGCCGTTCCCATTCGTCGACGTAATGCTTCTTCTGACTGGGCATGTGTCGCTAAGCTCGGGCTTATTGAAAATTAATTAATAAGTTCTTTTCTTTTGTGATGTGTCGTTGAATAATAGAATTTTTAATTGGGTAAAATGTCCCCAGTGCAAAAATACACACACAATTTGAAAATGTAAAGAAACTTTCCGCGATCTCGCCGAAGTTCAAATCTAACTGGATACCCTTGGCCAGATCTGAAATATAAATTTGTTGCCTGGAAAACTAAAATTTGGTTAACATATTTTTCTCGCTTCTTTTAAATAATAATTAAAACTGGGACAGACAGAGAAAGGGACAACGAACCTTCTTACAACTGAAAGCCGATGTCTTATATCATGCTTTTTTATATCAGCCATCCGTCGAGAGGCTGTGAATGTGATAGAGCTCAATGAAAACTATCCAACCATACCCAATCGTAACGCGGCTTCCACAGTGTTACAGCATCAACGGCTATGGCTTAACAAAAAAGGTACTTGAATTACAACTGATACCAAACAACAAAATAACCTTTGTGTAACATCATAGAGATAAATTTTCCATTCCAGAGGAAAGCAAGGAAGGGGACTTATTACAACTTCAACCCTCTCATAGTTCTCCTTTTTTCTCTTTTCGTCCTCTTTATACTACTTTGCTTTTCCTTAATGTTGCTCCTGTCTCGCTCAGCATCCCTTCGGAGTTTTGGAAGATCTAACAATACCATTAATTTGATGCGTAATTAAAAAAATTGTATATTAATTTAACGTTTTTAATACACGTTTTATTAATTTTAATATCATACCGTAATATGGCAAAACTATTGTTTTATGTCTATTATTCTTAATTGGATCATGTTTTTCAGCAATTTATTATTATGGTATCACATACTGAATTGTCCTAGTCTAGAATTAAGGTGTTTATCTACAAACTATTCCTAAGAAAGGCGTTTTTTTTCTAAACTTACCATCGTTGTCCCTAACGGCCAACACATCCAGAAAGTTCATTATATTATAAATCTCGAATTTACAGGCGTATTTGACATATTTGAGACTCAAAAAATAATCCTAGTGATAATTATATTTGTATATTTTCTTTTATGAAGCACTTTTTCATTACTATGTAAGGAGTTCAAAAAATTCCATTATATTCTTTAAATAATTTATGTTAGATTTGGGCATTAAGAAAAGTGGACATTGTTCTATGTTGAAATCCATAAGAAATTAATAACGTTGGCGCCACCTCTAAATATTACTCAAGCATTATTTAAAAAAATGGACCCTAACGTCCATAAGGATTTAGATTAAAAATTTTCTCACAAATTGGAAATTTCTCCTGCTCCTCTAGACCACCAACATGTACACTTCATATTTTTCAACAACTGAATCATCTAACTACCGGTAAGAGCTATCCAGCACAAAAGTGAAGAGATAATCGACTAACATTACCACTTTATGTATTTGTGATATTATATTATGTAGCTTAGCTTATGTTATAGCTGTATATTTTCTACTAATTTCTAACTGATTATGAACCTAGTGAAATAAAGCCTTCTATATATAAATGCGTCAACAGTGGCCTACCAAGCCATTTTCAGTCCTCCCTTATATATGTGTTCAAGACTTACATGCAATTTTAATTGTGTTTATAATTTCATCATGCTTTATGTATTTTTAGTTTTAATTTCGGTGTACTTATTTAATCAGCTTCGACGTCAAAATATTGATTTCACCAGTCAGTCTTTGGTCATTATCTTATTATTTACACATACAAGTCTTATTTCAATTACTCATGCACACACCCATAGATTTACACACTCTCTGTCGTTTTCCAATTTTCGGCTACTGTTGAGCGCAGTTCGCCTATTGCTGGCAGCGAGATTAGTCACGCAAACACCTGTATATATTTTATTTATGTTAACTAATAAATTGACCGTGCTTTTTTGGCATCAGCCTTGTTAAACAAAGTAAATGTTGTTGAATTCTTCTCTTGTTTAACCCAGTGAAATATTATCTGTCAGAAAAGAAAGACAAGTTTTAAATACAGTTCATTATTTAATTTTCAGCAAAAACAATATGAAACGTATTTTCTAATTTTGTATCTACCTTAGATCCCAGTCACATATTCAGGCTAGTTTATTAATACATATTATTATGTAAAAAAAGGTCAATTATCTCATTTCAAAACCCTTTTCCAGCTTGCTTTTTTTAATTTTTACATAAATTCTATACAGTCAACACATTACGTTTGACAACGGTTCATTCAATTTATGCTCGCAGTCTACAATTATTTTTGCTCCAGACAATTTGCAGTGTCTATTATGAGGATCAACCAAGTTTGCCGACTAAATAAAAACTAGCCCACCAAACCCTTTTCCAGCGCTCATTTTTTAATTAATTATTCCAATTTTACTCCTAAATACCTTAAATAACAATTATATTTCTCAACCCTTTTAAGTTTCATCTAATTCCTGAACCAGACATATCAACGTGTAACGTCTATTTCCAAAGCGATTTCCTGGTCTACTTTTATTCTAATCAGTTAATAAATTACTTTTTCTAGCTTTAATGATAATAATTAATCAATTAAGAGTCGCATCACGCTGAACCCATGCAATTCGCAATGTTGATTTACTATTTACGCTTATCGTTTAGATGTATGAAGAAAAACACTATATATATATATATCTTTAAAATAGCTGCGCTTTATTTCAAAGCGATGCTGACAACGTATCTGCGCTAGCGGAAGCATGTTTTGAATTTTAAACTACATCTCGAGCGCTTAGCACTCGGTCAGTTAGGCCAGCGTGCGATGTATATCAATGTCACATTAACCTCCTTGGGTAGTGATCTTACCGGATAACGCTTTTCAAAGTTATAGCACTGACGTTTTATTAAATTCAATCCTTGAGCGCTTAGCGTTTGGCAGTTTTGAATGCGCACAAAATACATCATTATCAATAGAGCATTTTGTACCTACCTTGCTCAGTCGTTTTTTATCCCCTTCCAGCATATATTAGAATTCCAAATCCAGCGATGGCCATTCCCCCATACTTTTGGTGCCGGGTATTTCCCCCAAAGGAAACTGGGGATTTTCCTCCACTTAAAGGTAGGTAAAATTGCCAAATTTTTTTACAGTGTATCAATATGCATAATAAGGTGTGTCGAAAAAAATTTGTTAAAATGTTTGTTGAAGTTATTTGTTAATTGATAAAAGAATAAAAATAAAAGAATTGTGGAGTTAATAGATTTGATGCTTTTACGATGATTCATTATGATAAAGTAGATATTTCGGGTTTCAATCGTGTACAAAACTACGAATTTTGCCGACGTTTCGTGAACATTGCAGATACAGAACATTGCGTCCTGCCTCCACGGTGGGACGCCCTGGCTAATCACAGGCATCGTAAAGAGTATACATAAGAACAACATGACCTGATACTTTAGTTTCAGGTCAGCCCTGAAGAAGTGAACTGCAATGTTCACGAAACGTCGGCAAAATTCGTAGTTTTGTACAAGACTGAAACCCGAAATATCTACTTTATCAATTGTGGAGTTAGCAGCTGACCAAAAGATATCTTATTTCCGTTATCGGTTCCATCATTGTCGGTGAATTACTTTTCGAATTATTCATTTCTCATAAGCAGCAGAACAAGAGGCACGAGCTTCTTGAATTTATGGAATAGCTGCAACTAATTATAGGAAAGATGATGTTTGATGATGACAGCTATACCATTTTTTCAGTTTTTAGTTTTTATTTTTATTTATTGTTACAAGCTATTGTTAATATTTTAGTATGGCTTTTCAACACATTGTCTTTAGTATAACAATTATTCTAATTTATTGGATGACGTGGAGGATTGTGGTTGACATGCTGTATTCGAAAATTATATAAGATTGAACGGTAGCGGCGAACTGGAACTGCCTCCATTTCGTTTTTTGTTAATTGGGTTACCATTTCGCTTTGCATGTTTATTTTTACACGTACAGTGGCGCGACTGCGAGCATGGTATTTATATATTCCAACAAAATCATTATTGCTTTCCAATATTGCAAATATGTCGCCAGAAATCGTTGTTAAAACAATTACCTCTTGAATTGGTATAGGGCCATAGCGATTCGACTCTCGGTACACTAAAATTGGTTTATCTGCAGGAAAAGTGTACCTTTGGAGTCCAAATAGCAGGTTCGTATTTTTTTTGGGAATAATCCGAATAAACTGAAGTTGGTCAAGTCCATATTCAGATCCGTCAGGAGAAAGAAGCCCGGTAGGAAGAGCGATGTGCCTAGACGAAGAACTGGACCTGAAACCAAGTGATGGCTCGACAGGAGCCAGGATTTAGCAGCAGAATGCTGATTGTTAGAAGAAACAGAAGGAGATAATGGGCCGCTATGCTTAATACCAAGATAGGGGCACCGTTCAGTAAGCAGTAATGTTACTGAATTATTATAAGGTTTTGTATGATTAAAAAAAAAAAGAATTTATTGTAGATTCAATTTTCAATTATCTAAAATTCGAGGACTTTGTCAGGAAATAAAAAGAATTTAACAAAATTTTAATTAGTAGAATTGAATTAATATAGAAGATTTTGAAAGATTACAATGAATGCAGAAGAATTTAAAGGACTCTGATGAAAACCAGAATGTATTTTAAAGCCTAAGTAAAGCAGTTATATATATATTATATATATATTATATAGTTATATTTACAATAAAATTTGTTTTTCTACAAAACATTTTTTTGCGTTTTGTGCTCTAAAATAATCGACGCGTATTCAAAACTCGTTTTACAGTGAGCTATTGAAAACAAATGCTTTCTCCCGATTACCAAATTTTGAAAAATCATATCTCGAGATTTTCGAGTTTCACATTGGAATAAAAAAATACAAGTCGATTATTTTCGAACACAAAACGCAAAAACAAACCTTTAAAAGAAGAAAATTTTGACAGTAAATCTTCCATGTAATGAACAATATCCATTATAATTCAAGATAAATTTAACAGCCCTCAGAGAAAATTAAGAAAAATTAAAAATCAGAGAATAATTCATTGATTAGAGTGAATTTCAAAAGATTTGCAAAGATTTAGAGTCAAATTGAAAATAATTCAATAATATTTAGAATTTCTTGGTTCTCCGTTTTACATTATTAAAAGAACTGACTAAAGTAATATTTTTGTTTAAAAAAGCTACTATAGCAACTTTATGTGAAAGCGTGATTAAGAAGGGAACTAAGAAGCAAAAGTGACTAAAAGTTACGTAATCGATTTCGTAGTACCCATGGGTATTACTATACATAGGAGTAGAAAATATTTTTCGTTCTCTGAAGTACAAAATTAACTAAAAAAATTAATTTAACTATAAGTCGTTTTTTCAAATTAACTTACCCATAATTGTGGTTTGCATGTTCTACTCTATAGCCATTCAAGATTTTGCGATGCCGGCCTACTGGAGTTTCCTTGATTTCATCTGCAGTCAATGGGGTGACCTTGCTATTTTTTATGTTGATTTTAGCCCGTGTCTTAGAGTAAAGTTTAGGATTGTATGTATATATTCCAGCAAGGGTATCAGTGCCGTCCAATATTGCAAAGACTTCTCCATCGAATGTTGAAAGTACGATGTGTTCTTGGGTTGATATAGACACATACTTTTGCGATCCTTGAAGCACTTCAATTGGTGTATCAAGAGGAAACCCGTGTCTTCTAAGTTCGAATTGCCGGTGTGGATTTTTAGAGGAAATTAGTCGAATAAATTCAAGTTGATCAAGTCCGTAGCCAAGTATGTTAGAAAAAGGAAGCCTATGGGGCGAAGTTCTATTAACGGCTGAAGGAGACCGGGACCTTGAACGAATAGAAGGTTCGGCATGAGAAGAACTGATCGTGGAGTGAGGTCTGGCAGGTGGATGTTGTCTATCAGAAGCAGAAGAAGATAGTTCGCCACGAGGATAGCCAGGAATAGGGGCACCATCAGGCAAACATTCAAACTGTGAACTTAACTCTGTAAAAAGAAACAGAAAATTACATTTTTTAAAGAACGAATCTTTTTACATTTCATATAATAATATACCGCCAGTCCCATGCTTGGCTCCCAATTTTCATATTTTCTGAGCGTTCCGTCAGTGAACTAACCCGACAGTTAACGCTTGATTTAGGCAATTATGAAGAAAACAATTTTTTTTTTCGCGACCAAATTATCTGGATATTACATATTTTTAACATATTCAATGTAATTATTTGTAATTAAGAATATTTTTTTAATATTTACTAAGCTTTGACTGTTTGATTGAATTTAAAATAATAACAATGACAAAATTTTAAATATTAGTGCACCGCATGCAATTTAATTATGCAAATGTAAACAGGGATTATACAATTAAATATACTCTTTAGGCATGCATGAAATTCATATCACTTATAACAATGCAAAACTTCTATTTTTTTTCTGCATCAGTCGTTTTTGGCCAGTAGGAATATAAAGTTTATGAATAGATTTTCAAATTGTTCTCAATTAAAAAAGAATTATACTCATTAAAATATTAATTATCCACTTGTGTATTTAAATTATTAATAAGATTTACTCAAAAGTAAGTTTACTTATAGAAGTATAAAGATATTACTCACACCGTGATTATTATGTTGTTTGCTAATAATTTTAATTGAATAAAATGCTAAAAATTAAAATATTTTCAAATTCTCTGCACGTGTAGTGTGTAATATGCTTACGCAATTTTCAAGATTGAATTTGATGTAAATTCCAGAAAGATAAGATCGTATAAAGTTTCAATAAGAAAATGTTATTGGAAGAGTTTAATATTTCTTGTGCGGATAAGATTTGGTTAAGTTTCAATTAGAAACTTTAAATATAAAAATAAACGATTAAATGAGCGAATGGATTTGGGTTTAAGAAATACGCTTGGTGTATTTATATAGGATAAGCTGCAGATAACGACATAGATATTATTATATGCGGAGAGCTGAAGCGTGTCTTACAAATTAGATACATGTCATAGTATTATATTCACCAACAGAATTAAGGATGAACATCACGATAAATACCAGATTATAAACGACCCGCATTTTGCACAATTAAAAGGCAAAATGATTTAAATTGTAAGCTATTAAAGAATTTCGTTACCAATGTATCGGATGAATATTCTCGTGTTTTGTTAGACTATATATCATAAATTTTATCTTGATTGAAATCTTATAAATTACACGCGACTAGTATCATTTTCTGTGATATTCATATATTCGATATTCAAGGAAAGAAGTTAGATTACCTAAGCAGAGGCTGATTTGGGAATAATAAATAAGAAATTTTCCCTTGGAATTGATTGTTATCGCTTATATTATTTATTCATATTGTCTAAGTGATAATATTCAAATAAATGCGTAGAAGCTCATTTTTTTGCGAAAAAAAGGTCTCTACATATTTTTCAGAACAAATTTCTAAAAACTATTTGCTTTATGCCTAAAATCATAAATAAAATTTAAAAAGAAACAAATGAAATAAAAGCAAATTATAATACTTGTCATAAATTCATTTAGAGTGTAATAATTAAAATAAATTATAATTATAATATCTGTATTCTAGATATTAGATTCCAAACGACGCGTTTCGATACAGATTTATATCTACATCGGGTTTAAAGTAAAGAACGTATGAAAAAGAAATTATTTTAGATGCAGAGAGAAAAAAAAATTGTTTGTGTAAAATTTTTTGTAGTAATAAATAATGTGACTCAGTAAATGTACATCACTTCAATGTAATTTTATTAAATTGATATCACTAAATGTCATTCAGAAAAAAATTAATTTTTCATGAGTGCAATTTTAGTTACGAAAAATCATAGAACAAATCTTCGATTTTATTATCACTAGTTCAGTTTAAATTTCTACATTTTGATTTTTATTTTTTAAAATTAAATATTAAAAATATTAAGGAACTTAAAGGGATGAAAAGCTAGTCAGATTTTAAGCAACAATGATTGGTAAATTTTTAAGATATATCGTTACATCACTTCACTATGTATAATAAACTGACTTTAATTGAAAGTATACTTATGTAACAATTCCCGTTGGGGAATTTTTAGTTGCGGATAGCCGACAAAAATTGAGTTTATACTCACCAATAGAATTAAGGATGACTATAAACGTATAGATTAGAGCATAAACGATCCACATATTTTGCAAGTAAGGGCAATCTGAATAATTCGTTAATGAAGAATTTTTCTGAAAGCGCATCTAAAGAATGTTCTACTGTTTTGGTATTGTTTTTACAGGTTATCTGTATCTTTATCTTGTTGATTATAAAAGTTAAACTTGCGCTTCGAAGATACTTATATTTGTATTTCATAAATCTTTTCTAAGCAATAAATCTGATTGCCTCAATTGCAACTTCTGTGACAAAAATAAAGCGATCTTTTCTAATAGCGTTTTGATAAAAATTGAAGTCTAAGCCAGGCATTTGTTTATCCCTTTACAATTTTTCTTGACATTAAACATGAACACTTTTGGGTTTGGTCAGACTGTATATCATATATCATAATTATATATCATAATTCAAATCATTGAAAGAAGTTACATTAACTCAACAGTGGCTGTTTTGGGAATAATCAAGCTAAAATTTGTCTGAAAGAAAAGAAATAAAAGAATCTCAGTAAACCCAGGAATACACGTTATATTTAAATTGGATAAAAACGCTGCAGCACATTTATCCGATTAAAGATGAAATTATTTAAAATGATATAAATATCGTGATACGATTTAAAAAATGAATACCACAAGGATCGTCAAATTTAAGGAGGACATTTTTTGGTAAACCTATACGCAGCCATTTGACATTTCACATATGTCAACAAACATTTTTCGTCAGATATATTTCACCTTTCGCCAGATAAACGTGCTACAGCGTTTTATCAAATTTGAAGCTACAAATAATTCCTGGGGCTTACTCTGAAATTATAATATTTGAAATAACCTTATTTTGAGTGACATATTAAAAATAAATTATTTCGGATGGAATGCTATAATTATTTAAAAAAAATCATCTTAGATGCCACCTCAGGCTGGGTCGACTCGCATGGAAGGCAATGACCACTTATACTTTTGTAGTTAACGTCCTAGTTTTAGATGGCACC
>JAAAKG020142714.1:0-11544 GCA_010014905.2 Druon quercuslanigerum
TTAGTCGTCCATCCTTCATTCTCTCAACATGCCCGAACCATCTTAACCGATTTCTTTCCCATGTGTCAACTAGCGTTCCTTCCGCACCACATTCACTACGGATTATCTCGTTACTTACTTTATCCATCAGAGTTTTCGCACATATTATGCGCAGGAATCTCATGTAAATCGTTTAAAATATGAAATAAAACAAATTTTGCATTAAAAACTCTTGTTTATATATTTATTTACAATCGTACGTAACCCTCTTGTATAACTTATGCTAGAACAATGCACTATATGCG
The DNA here is from genome assembly GCA_010014905.2 of Druon quercuslanigerum. NCBI lineage: Eukaryota > Metazoa > Arthropoda > Insecta > Hymenoptera > Cynipidae > Druon > Druon quercuslanigerum. The sequence continues at coordinate 285 of JAAAKG020142714.1, forward strand.
CAATAATCAATCTTTTTGTCGAGAAAAAAATCAATTTAAATCTCCTTGAACGTGAAAACATAAAAAAAAATTTCTATAGATTTGACAGAAAACCTTACATGATTCGAGAACATTTTTTATGACTTACAGAATTTCCTCTCATTATAGATTTTAATATATTTTATTTATATTTTTCATAAACGTTTTTTTGTTCTTAGTTGATAATAAAAATATAAAAGACGTTAGAAATAAAAAAAATATGCCTCGCGCCAAGTTTGAGCGCTTAGGACGCGCGGGCACGCTCTCGCGTTTCGCGCTCCTTTTCGTACGTTAAATGCGTACACTTTACGTACATTTTTTCAAATATCATAAATATTATAAATTGAATTAAAAACTGTAATTTAAACTTTTGACTAATTACAGCCATAAATTCTAACTGAAATTTTCTTCGATTCGTTTTTAAAGAAGGTTCTCAAAGCACCTACGGCTTTGACGATTACATTCTCATCACGAAAGCCGCTCTTCCCGCTCGATAATTTGTGTCCAATTGAAAAACTTTATCAATATAATTTGCAAATCTTATTCAAATCTACTAAAAACAATGCTTTAAACTTACGCATCTATTAAAAACAAAAATTGAATATTTTTTAAAATGATACAACTTTTTGTAAATACATTTCCGGCATTTCCAGCATACATTTTTCAGGGAAACAAGTTTTCGTGAAAATTGGTACATAGCATTTTTTGGGGTCGCTGATTACGAATCTGAACTCAGATTTTGGAAATCCAAAAAAGCGGATCCAATATGGCAGCCAAAATATGGAATTTTTTTCACTTACCGATCCTCACAAACCACAAGTTCCTATTGAAAAAAGACGCACGCAGGCTGCGCTCACATGACAACACACATTGATGGTTACAGACGATGCACATGTAACGTACCATTTTTTTTACAATCAAACAAAAATTGCTTCTCGAAGTATCATTCATAAAAGATACACACAAATCAAAAAATAATTACAAAATTAGCAATGTAAATAAATTTTAAAAAAATTATAAAACAAAAAAAATTTTAAAAATTATAAAAGATAAAAAGTATTTTAAAAAATTGAAATTGAATCAAATGCAACTGTTATGCAACTATGAAATTCGTTATTTGAGGTTAAAGTTTGCCATATCAGTACCAAAAAATTCAGAAAACTGTTTTTATTTTGGCCGCCATATTGGATCCGTCATTTTGGATTTTCCAAGTCTGCTTTCAGATTCGTGATCAGCGACCCCGCAAACCTCTGTATACCAATTTTGAGAAAATAATCCGAAAATATTCCAAGTTTCCGGCGCCATCTTGGACCCGCCATTTTGAATTTCCAAAATCTGAGTTCACATTCGTGATCACTGACCCCAAAAACCACTGTATACAAATTTTCAGATGAAATCCAAAAAATTTTCCAATTTCGGCAGCCATATTGGATCCGCCATTTTGAATTTTTAAAATCTGAGTCCAGATTCGTAGTCAGCCACCCCAAAAACCCTTATGTACTTATTTTCATAGGGATATAATGGAAACATTTTTTAATAATGAATTTTTTCAACAGAAAAGGCTTTTTTTATCTTTGTTTATAAGTATTAACAAATTATTTAAAAAATTTAGACCCTTCGCACATAAATTTCAATTTTATATCATCCAGAGAGCATGAAATTGAAAAAAACCTGTGTAAAATTCAATCAAAACTACTTTGAAATCGCAAAAAATTATATGAAAAAAGGTGAGAATACGGTATTCCCACCATGCCGCAAAGGGTTAAGAAATTTTATGAGAATAGTTTCAAAAAATTTTTGTTCTTAAGCAGTGTATCGATGGCTCAATTGATTCCACAAAATCCTATAAAACTTAGCGTGGCTACAATATTCAGGTAATCATACATACAGACATACAAACATACAGACACCGACAAAATTTTATGATTTTTGGATTCTGTGAGTGCCGAAACGTAAAGATTCGTTAAAAACCAGAGATCGAAAATTTTGGACGATTACATTAAACTTTCATGAATAAGAATGTAAAAAGGAAAAGGATGCGGTTGACTGCCTTCTCTTTTTTCTTTTCTGTTTTTTATTTTGTGTCCAAAAAATGTTGTCTCTTTTTTCCAAGTGCAATAAGTAAAATTGATTATCGTTGTCCAAATTTTGTCTTTGGATTCCTTGTTGTATGTTACCTTCATCATTGGCCGTTAAATATAATTTTTAACTTAATTTTGATCTCATTCTAATTTCTTAAACTTTAATCGCTTGATTTTCAGGATTCTCGGCTAAAATTGTTCTTGTCTTGATAAGGGTGCTTAATGACTGCCGAAACTTTGGTGATTTTTTTTACAAAAGCTTTTTGGTTGTGATTTGATAATAATAAAAATAAAAAAGACTAAAAAAATAACAAAGAGAAGCAAGGGCATTTTGTTAGTTGCCTTCTCATTTTTCTTTTCTCTTTTTTTTAGCAAACAAACATTTTTTTTTTAAATGTTATCTGTTTTCAAATATAATTAGCAAAATTTTCTGTGTTTTTCCGAATTTGGTCGTCGGATTCTTGGTTTTAGTTTCATGAATTCTGCACATTAACTTGATTTTTGACGTTAAGGAGGATTTTACAATTGATTTCAATCTGATTTAAATGTCTTGAATTTTACATTATTTCTTTGCATTCAGAAATTGAAAATTTCGACGTGCTACCTACCCTACTTTGCACAGTACGCGAAAGAATCCAAGGAATTACTATTATTAAATTGAGATCTATGATGATTTGCGAATTTTCTTCAATTGTTTTAAATCCCTTTAAAAACCACTGAAATAAATGGTTCAATGATTAACAATTTTTTACATTCAATTTAAAGATTTTAAAATTTTCCATGAATCCGTATGGATTTCATCAGATTTGCATTCACTAATTCTATATAGGTTTCTTACACAATTTAGATGAATAACACTTAAGAATAAAAATGAAAAAATCTGGGATTTATAGGTTATTTTAATTTTTAAACATTTCTTGATCATATCACCCTGTCATTCTATAAATCTACTCCTTCCAACACCACTTTCATACAATACTGACAAAATTAAATCTTAATCTATTGTGCCATAACTTCATTTTTATCATATCAGTATAATCGCTTATTTTGTGAAATAAAGGTTGAGAATCAAGTACATAAATTATTTAAAGCGTTCAGCATTATGAAACTTCGATGATGTCAAAATATCGAGGGTTTATGCATTTTTGGGTTTGGAAAGTCACTTAATATACAGAATTCATTAATGTAGCACTTTTCTCAGGAAATTGTTAACTAATAAGATTTTTATCAAGAAAATTAAGTTAAAAAATACTTCGAATTTAGATACAACACTGTGTCAAACAATGAGAGGTAACTTCGTTACCAAATTTTGTTACTTAGTTACCAAAGTAGTACAAAATTTTTAAACCTCACAATGGAAATTCTTGAGCAGTTTTCAAAGTAGTTATTTTAGGATATAAACAAATTTGTAGTTTATTATTAAGTCTTGACGATACTGAGACACCCAACACTGACACACACTGGCGCAGTAGTACTATCACATCGCAATTGGTAGCGACACACATATGTGTAACGCGCCACCACGAACGATTTTTTAAAAACACAGTAGAGTTCTGTAATTTTGAGCAACCGAGAATCATAATAATTACAGAGGAAATTATATTCTCTATAACTTATTCATAATAATAATTTTGATCTTTTACGGAACCGATTTTCAATATTTATTATCAGTTCTATAATTATGACTGAGCAGTTCCAGACGATTTATAGAAAAGTTATTTTTAATTTACTGACTTTTTTCTCATATCCACATCTCATTTTTACTTAAACTTTAACGTGACGTATTTTTTGACGGATATATATATATATATGTATGTATGTATGTATGTATGTATGTATAACTGGCGGTTCGTAGCCCCAGTTAATTTGTGAACAACTTCAAAATTGTTCGAATAATTTTATTAATAAATGGGACTTTGCACGGAGGAAGAATAAGATTTCATATTTCTCTTATATATTCTTATATTTCTTTTATTTCTCGCCATCTAAACCTACATACATTTAATTTCTAGGCTCTGAGCTAAATTAATCAACTAACTATTTTTTTATAATCGATTAGTATTCTTTGGTTTTAATTTTACAACGGAAAATATCGTGATACTCTGATCAACATTGCAATCAAGCCACGCATTGGCTTTTACTTATAATAAAAAGTATTTTCTATTCTGATTTATATTTTTGTAATTTTCTTTAAAACTCTTTTTCGAAAAATTTATTTTTACCCTATACGCTATTTGGGAAACTAAGTCTCTCATCGAGTAAAGATTTTACTTTAATGTTCAATTTATGGACTTTATTGTATTTTTGGCACATAGCCTCTTTAAGATAATCCCTAAAGGGTGTATAAAAGTAATATAAAAGGCTCGTTCTGACGCATGGTGCTAACGCACTTAAACAATAGAGGCCTGGGTGGCTCACGCTCGCTCCTCGTAGGTGCTAATTGCAGGGCTTTCTCAAAACACGGCTTCGGAAAATACTCTCGAGTTCACTTTGAAATTTGATCCCTTTCTTAAACAGTTGCGGAGAGGTATTCTCCCGACTGCCCATAAGAAACCAAGGTTTTCAAAATGAAACTTTATTTTCTCATGGTCATTTCCTCAACCGTGGTGGATAGGTATACTGAGCCCCGATCTTCAATTAGACAAGAGAAAATGTGTTTATTTGACGAGTCTTTACAGTTGTAGCACTCTTGGCCAAGAGAAAGAATGAAAAAAATTTCAAAGTTAAAGATTTTAAAAGACTCTGTCGTCTGAGAGTATTCTATTAAAATATAGCGTTCAAAAATAGCCTAAGAAAAGTTTAAGTTCGAAAAGGACAGTTGACTTCGTACGAGAATTACGCAAAGCAGATACTTAATAAAAAGAGTGCCCTTGGGACCGGGTACACACCGTATACGTGCTCCCGCTAATTTGGACATTTGTCCAAAAAAGTCCGGAAAGTGATCCGGTTTTTGTCCTCCGGATTCTATCCGGGCGTGTCTGAAATTTGTCCAACCGAAGGAGCGCGGTTTCCGGAGTCAATGTTTTTGGCCGGAGGGATCTCGAGTTAAGCGGACGATCTTCCGTTTTCACCTTAATATCACCGAATTATAAACTAAATGTTTCACTAGACCAAAAATAATTTTAGGTGCTAAATTCCGAAATAATTTCACATCAAGTCGGAATCTTTCGAGGGTAAAAGTGTGCGTTTGGAAAAGTTCAGGATTAGACCGGACTATTTTCCATTTTTAGTTCAACGAAAATCATTTCAGGTTTTGAATTTCAAACTAATTTCGGATCAGGTCGAACTCTTTCCACGTATAACCAGACAAATTTCTGACTGTTTTTTTACAGTTTTTGGATTAAATCGTGAAGCGGATTGATTGCGGATAAATTCGGACCAATTTCGAAATCAGAAATTTGTAGCAGTGATTAGTTATAAATTTAAAAAAAGTGTAACGCCACATTAAAAAGTGTTCACAAATATTATTGGGAAGTGCATTACGTGTTTTTTTAGTGGAGTTGGTTTTTACTAATGTGACTGAATATGGTCATGAAATATGGGAATCAAACAATCTAATCTTTGTAAAATCTTTTTTATTTATTTAAATCATTAAAGTATTTAAAATCTACATTAAGTAAAATCCTTTCAAATCTTCTAAAATGTTTTGATACCTTTTCAAATCGTTCCGCATTTCTAAATGTTTTAAAAATTTTGAAATCTGGTGTACTGTAATTTTTGAACCATTGCAAAATGTGCAAAATTCTTTCAAATATTTTAAGATCTTTGGAACCTTTTGAAATCTTTAGTGTGTCTATATTGTGCATTCTTAGGTTAATCTGGTGTATACTCCAAAAACCTGTGGTGAAACTCTTGAAAAATAAGTTAAATGGCCATGGCTCATTCTAATTCTGAAACTGAGTTAACATCAAAGATCTAAGCTAATAATTGTTATAATTTTTAAGTTAAATATCACAAAAAATTTATACTTTAACATTCTATATTAGCGGAGACAAAGTAAAAACCTTAAAGAATTATTTACAATATTAAAATCTGTACATTTCAATATGTAAAATAATTTTTGAAGTTTACAAAAAATGCCTAGAAATCTTTGTATTTATTCTGTCATGAATAAAAGATCAATTATATCTTGATAAATATAAAAAATAGTAGCAAGATTCATTACTTTTCGTCTTTAAATTAGGTAACTATTTCAAAAGAAAACAAAATTAACTTAAGGTTCTCGTAAAAAATTCAAGGAGACTCCAAGGTTAAAAAAGAATTCAAGGGAATTCCAGGTTTTCAAGGTCGCTGGGCATCCAGTTTGTACGAATAATTTGCCGCTTCTTAACTCTCAACATTTGATTCTTAGATTCATTATTGTAATTTTTATAAACATACGAATTAAATTTTTGTTGCAGTAGGTATGTTTATAAATTTATGAACCTGTGGTAAATAAAAAAATTCTAAATGAGAAAATATTATAAATTAAATTAAACTTACGATATTTTACGTTTTAAAAGTATAAATGTACTTATCTCACTGGTTCCTGCAAGGTATAATGCATTAACTGGTATGCATCAAATTTGTTATAAACATAAATCAATTCGAGCAATAGTATTTGCAGTGATTAATTAGAAAAATGACGCTCACAGTTGATGATACTTACATATAATCTTGTCGGCAAAAGCGTTTGATTCTTATATTTAATTTAATAAGTAAAACAGCAGATTTTATTACCAATTATTTGATTCCAATCTGCAGATATTCACTTTAATTAATTAATTAAGTTCAAATTTCATAGATTTTGACACTTTTCAATCGACAAATATCATTTATGTACTATCATATTAGTGAAAACCAACTCCAATTTTTATTAAACACGCACTGCACGTCCCACCAGTATTTATGAGCACTTTTTAATTTTGTGTTACACAATTTTTTAATCCATAACTAATTATTTAGTTCAAATTCGTGTGAACCCTGGGGAACATAACCTTCTTTTAAAATTAAGTTATACGTCTTTGCGCACGTCTTCTGAGTCTCGGAGCCTTTTACCAATCAGCGCAAGATCTTGAGCGCGGGCGATTCGATAATCGAATTAAAATGGCTTATGTAATACTTTTGTGCATTGCGCAGATGCAAAATGGGTTGCATTGTTTGCTAAACTTATAATCATCATATTCCCTATAACTAGAAATTAAACGTCCTTACTGTATTCATATATACATTTGTGAATACGTAACAAAAAAGAAAAAGCCTAATAATAGAACTCGATAGTCATTGCTTTAAAAGGGAAAAACAAGAATTATTCAAAGACCTAATCTATTTCACTTCACTCTCTTTCAAACCGAAATAAGCCATCCAATCTATGGAGGCGTAGAAATTTTGCTTTTATTGAATTAAACAGATTTTTGCGATAAATTTAACCCAATACTTCTTTCATTCAAAAATGATCTTCACGGTAACATAAAACAATATCTTCATTTTGAATTTTAAAACGCAACTAAGAAATTTCCTCAAATCAAATTTGATTGTTCTTGGACGCATAGAAATTTAAAAGTTTTTTATATTGAAAAAATGTTAACTTGTTTCTGCTAGTTGTATGCATCTAACCCCCCCCCCCCCTCTCAAAAAATTCTTTATATCCACAAAGAAATCGAATTTTTTAAAAACTATTGTTAGAGGTCCCGCAAGCCCCATGAAGTTTATGATTTATTCCCCATAAGGAAGAAAGAAGTGTTTGTCAATTTTATTCAGTGGTCAATATCAGATGTATCAAGTTGACCCTAAATACTTATTTTTAAAATTAGACACAGAATACGAATCCAAAATAATTTTGTTAATTATTTCTGGTCATTGTCATTTAAATACGTAAAAAATTAATTTCTAGAAATAATTAGATGTTTAAATAAATCGTTTGAACAATTTATTATTAAACATAATCAATTTTTTAAAACATTTTGTTTGTATAATGGTAGAAAGTTGAAGTTTCTTTACAAAATTTTCTACTTGTTGCATTATTTTTTGCATAAAGCGAGTAAATAATTATTACATTTTAACCAACATAATTGTTAGAATAATTTATTATTGCTTTCGAATATCTTTTTTCATGGCAATACTTCATAGTTGTGGTTTCAAAATGAAGTGTTTATCTGTTTTTTCATGTTAAAAAAATTGAATTAAAAAAAGGCCTGACTGACTACTTCAAGCAAAAATTGTATTCAATTTGACCTATATAGAAATTCTTAGGAATATTTCAAATATCTCGTTCTATTTTTAAAAAATGTATCAACAGAAAAAAAAGACATCAAAATAAATGATTCTATTTATTCTTAATTTATAATTGCTTTATAACTGAAATGTCAGAAGCAAGTTAAACATTTCAGATTACTATAATAGAAGATAGGCGTACACGTTTATTAATTATTCAAACAGTATATTTGTTAAATATCATTATCACCTCAATTTTAGTAGAAAGTGGACCAAAACTTGTAAATTGAAAAAACTTCTTTGTTCTAGCATTATTCAGACATCATATTTTTAGAAATAAAAATAAATTCTTGAAAAAAATTATGATTGTTAACTTTAAATATCATAACCTTAATCTAAATGAAAAATGAACAGAAAGTAGACAAAAAATGAAAATTTCCGAAATTAATGTGAGCAATTATAAATTGTTTAAATAATTTGTTTAAATATCTATTTATCAGTACAAAATAATATTTGGCGCATTAGAAACAAATCTGTAATAATAAAAACAGAAAAAAATAATTATTAGAGCTAGAACCACGCAAAATCCAATTTTTCGAGCTAGAACCACGCAAAATCCAATTTTTCGCTTATGGAGTTTCTTGGGATTTATGGGTAACTTTTTTTTAATTTTAAACAGGTACTTGTAACTTAAATTTGTTACGATTTTTGCAGTAACTTAAAACTTTAATTTTATTTACTTAGAGTTACTTTGTATTTTTTATATATCTCGCCTTATGGATCAGTTATGAGTAAAAAATAATCCCTTTTGCCAGAGTATTTAGCTATTTTCTCGAGAATTAATCTTTTTGGTTAAATTAAACTGCGAATTAAAACTTGCGAATTTAACTATTTTGGTTAAAAATTTAACGACTTGATTAAAATTTCACAAATTACGTTAAAAATCTAACTATTATGGTATAAAATTCAACTTTTTCCTTGAAAAGGAACTTTTATTTTTAAAACTAATATTTCTGATTAGAAAAGGCAACTTCTTTGTATAAAATTAGTCTTTTTGGCTTGAAAATTCAGGAATTTTGTAGAATTTTTTATTCTTTCTTGGTTCAAAAATCGGCTTTTTCCTTACAAAATTGATCTTTTTTGCTGAAAATTTTATTTTGTTTGTTCCTAAAAACTAAACTTTTCCATAGAAAATTGATCTGATTTAATTAAATGTTTTAAGGTGGATTAAAACTGTGTTTAATTTTAAATTACAATCTTTTTTATTTAAAATTACATCAACGATTATATTTTTCGTTTAGAATTTATTTATTTCGTTTTAAATTAATTTATTTCTTAAAAATTAAACTATTTTAGTAGAAGGTTTAACTCATTAGTTGAAAAAGCAATGAAACTTTTTGTTGAAAATTCAGCTCTTTTGATAGAAGTAATTTATATCTTGATAAAGAAATTTTTTTGGTTTGAAAATGTATCTTTTATGGTAAAAAAAAATTCTGTACAGGATTCAGCTATTTTGTTGAAAATTTGTCTCTTCAGGTTGAAAATGTAACTATTTTTAAAAAATTAATCTGATTTGGTTGAGTATTTATGTTCGAGTTCCACAGTGTTTGATTTCAAATAAAAAAACTTTTTTAGTTGATATAGTATAAACTATTATATTTTTCATTTGACATGTCAGATACTTAATTCAATTTTTATTGTAACGATATATTGTCTATTTTTGATTTACTTTATCTAATGTCTATTTCTTGTTGAATTAAGTTCTGATGTATTCTCATTTTAGTTCTCATGATTTTTAAATTAAAAAATTGAGCAAGTGAAAAAGTAACTTTTTAGGTAACTTAAAGTTACCTTATCTAGTAATTATAACTAACTATAGTTTAAACCAATGTGAGTGTAGCTAGTTACTCTTTTTCGCTAAATAACATAAATGTAACAAGTTACTTAAAACAGTACATTATTTATCCAACCCTGAAATAAACTTATGGGGGTGAAATCAAAAAAGTTATTTGTTATTCGTATCCTTTCGCTGATTGTGAAGGGAAATATTAAAGGGGAAGCTTAATGAGGCCTACATAAAAGATTCTTAATAAAATTTACAAGAATGTATTTTTTTCTATTTGAATAATACGCATTAAACTTTATTAGGCTTGTAAGACATCTTAATATAATTTTTTCATAAAAACAAATATTTTTAAATGTGAAAAAATAAGGTGGGGCGGAATATAAATGAAAATTCTAAGAAAAAGAATGTAGAACGCGCTAGTGCAGATTATATATTAATTTATTAAATATATATTTTGATAAATTCTTTATGTCTTCATGTTTTAGGCGATATCAGTAATAAATTCGTAGAAAACATAATTGTGCTATATCCTTCTTTTACAAAACATTCACTTTTAGAATGCAGAAAAAAATATGCTTTTCTGCTACTCATCAAAACAGGTTTTATCAATTTAGATATTACTTTTAATATATTTCCTTTGAACGGGTTTTCTATCCGTACGTATTATGATTTTAATTGATGACTTTATGTTAATACATGATATTTAATTTTCAGGACTTACACAGATATTCGCATCGTCATAGATATGGGTAGAAAATGATATTTTTTTCTGAATTACAAAAGTAAATGTTTTTTACAACAAGAATATAGCACAAGATTTTTATTTTTGACGAATGTATAACTGATATCAACTAAAATATGAAAACTTTAACTTTTTTAATGATTTGATGTTTTAAGTATCTCGTTAACCTATTTAATCTCTGGAACTTGAATTTATTTTATCGTAGCTTGTGCACGGAAAAAAATTATCATTTAATCAAGATAACGCGACTTGTCTATATTTTCAACCATCAAGTAAATGTTTTTTAATCAGGTAAGTAGTGGTTCTAAATAAGGACAATTAAACGCGTTTTACTCGTGCAATGGCAATTCTTTTTCTGTGTGCATATCTCACATATAATAT
>JAAAKG020142715.1:0-11544 GCA_010014905.2 Druon quercuslanigerum
CATTTCACTGTGGGTACGCTTTAAACCTCAGCTTTACTATTCGAAATTGTACATCTTACAATGTACTTTTTTCCGTGCATACGAGTCAACGGTAGCAATGCTGCGTCCTATTCTATCGCACCGGCTAGTTTCCTGGGACCTCTCTATCGCACATCTTCATTCGCACCAATATTTCGCGTTTTAAAACTCGGCAACCGAAGTTCAAAAAAGATTTTCGCAGACAACCTTATATCACCGTGTTCGCAATACAATTATCTTTATTCGGATATAAGGTTTATTGCGTAAACGATCAGTGCAAAATACTAGTATCGACTTACCTGTTTATACCTACCAACCCAATAGTTATGATAGGAACATAGACAACCCAACGCTTGCATATTTTATAAGCTCCATACTTTCGATTACGATATAGTTACACCAGTAAACGAACGATTGCATTTTTTTTTAAACTCATTTTTTAATTTGTAATTAATCATAGCATTGATTAAAATTTGTTAGGCAATATACTCACAATATGTTTATTAACATATTAACTTTGATATAAAATACTTTTCAGCGCGTAAACGAATGGATGAAGGTCCTTTTATATTCGGATCTTAGACTATGTCAAGATAATAAACAATGCATTTAGACATGGCTATTTCAAATCTTAAAAGTATTTTAAGAAGTCAAGGGGAAGATGATTATGCGTCGAATGACGTTTTTCATTTCGTACTCTTTGAAGCCCGCACTCTATACTTCACGTAGTTGACACAGTCAATCGATACTTCGTACCCCATGTGACCGGCACTTCGTACCGCAAATGATCGAGACTCGGTACCCTACATGACTGTGTAGCATTCATACCGCAAAGATAATTTTGGTTGCAGGTATATTGTACACTGAAATTAGTACTTCATTGATAATTTGTTTTTTCTGTGAAATATATGTATGTAATTTATATCTACTGGGTCAGTTAGTCTATACTTAGTGCTGATTAACGTATTGCGATTGTTATCGCAGCGCCCCAAAAATTTGATGCTGCTGCGAAACAACTAAATCTTATAATACTTTTAAAATAATTAACATAAACTTCTATAAAATATCTCCCAATCCGCAAAAAACTGGAAACTTTAAGTAGAATTTTTTAATTAATATATATTCTTTCAAGTAACGCTGGTCGCGTAAGTGGTGTAGAAAGCAGTACTACCGATAACTCAAGAAAAATTGTTTAGAAAAAGAAGAATATTAATTTAGATCTTCATTATCTGGCATCAAAGGTGAATTCAAGTAAAAGACAGAATTTTTTCGTTTTTATACCGTACGAATTATTATAATTCCTTTTTTTTAACTCTGGTTATATTTATTTAAAAATAATATATTCGAAATCAGTGCAGGAAACTATATGTCCAGTAAACGAGACCCCGCATTTTTTATAACTATGGGTTTTTTATAAGAAAAGAGACAGTTTTTGTCAAATATAAATATCTTCGACATTGTGTAATATGGTTATATTCAGTTGTTAATTTCACGGCTTTGCCAAATTCATTCTAGGGTATCAGTAAATGAGTTTTGAGTTTCGAAAATGCTACACTAATTATATTGAAACTTAAAATTAAAGATATATAGAACGCTATTTCCTAGGAACGAAGAAAACAAACCAACCATAATGTACTTATACGTAACTATTGAAATAGAACTCTATACAATGCTACGCAATAAAACTGCTTTTATTAAAATTATGAGGATTCAAAAGAGATACTTGGACGTGCGTGAATATATTATGATCTATTAAAGTTGCACTACAATATAAATATAATTTTTCTAGGGTGCCGATAATTAAAATATTCCATTATTTGTATTCGCCACAACGTGAATAACAATATAGTGCCACCCTTCATCATATATTGCCATACACTTTTTACCTTTTCTGAATAAATCACCATTTTTAGCTGGGATTGTCGCTTGACGACCTAATAAAGAAAGAAGAATATAGTCATTAATAAATTTAATAGGTAAACAAAAATCAATAACTCCGAGCTCCAAGGTTAGGGAGACAATAAGGCGTTTAAGGCAGAATTCCCTACAAATTTGCCTAGATTGTTTTAATTTATTAACTTATCCTCGTTATCGTGTGTTATGATCTTCTTATGAGAGAGCACTCCAATCTTTTGATTCTTACGCCACACCTCAGAATAATCTTTAAGAAACGCTGGCGGTAAGGAGAATATGGTTACTAATTATTTTCAAGATTAAAAAGTTCATTAACTAAGAATTAGTTAATAGTACTAAACTGCGATCCAACTAAAAGAGAGTCCATTAATTTGGTAAGGAACTTCTTTTTACAGAAGTTTCCTTTGAAAACGCGGCAAATCGTTACAATAACCTATAATCTTCAAAACCCTCTAAAATCTACGAAAATTCCTTAAAATTTCTAAAAATCAGTGAAAGACCTTTTAATTCCGTGAATAATTGCAAGGATTCCTAAGATTTTTGTGGCACCTCTTCTTAACAAACTTTCGAGGATTGCAGAGGATTTTAATCGAAGTTTTAATCTTTAAAAATTTTTAAAGGGATTTACTTAAATTCGGAAGATTTCAGGGTATGTCAAAATGGTCTATATAAGGAGCATTCTAAAGTAATGTATAATTTACACTCAGAGAAAGAATTGGATGGTGGGACCTAAAAATTGGATGTTGAATAAAATTTAGTTGGATTCTGGAGCGCCATCCCATTATTCGGCTGAGACAGCCATCTTTATTGGATAAGTTAAAATTGATTGTGACATCCAACTAAGGAGGATCGCTGAAGCTATAACTTGGCTGCCTCATCCAACTATGTTGTAACATGCTACTACCACCTTGGTTAGAACATCTAATATAAATGTAGCCATATCTAATTCTCGTGTGTCGTACATCCATTTTTTATGCTAGTACTATATACTTGGATGCATGGGATACGCTGCAGGAGTTCTATACAAAGCAAATTAAAAAGCTGAAAATTTATTTGAAAAAATGCACATTTATTTCAAAAAGTTTTTCCAAATAACGCAAACATTATTATTATTATTATTATTATTATTATTATTATTATAAAAATATATTCATAATTATGGTAGCTAAAAAAAAAGAAGTGACTTTGATTTGTGGGATCACCTCCAAAAAAGCTGATATATATACAAATATGCGTAATTTTATACAAATATGAAAAACATCATTATTATACTATATAAATTGCAAATAATAATCTGCCATTTATACAACATACCTAAAAGCAACGTACACATTATTATCTGGCATTATGACGCATATAACTGGACGTGATAACAAAAAATGTTATATTACAATGCATTTTGAGTTTCCAGTTGTTGTAACCTGATACGCATGTAAATTTACTTCAAATCCTATAGTATAAAATTCGTTGTACAAAAACACACATTTCCACTCTCGTTGCAGAACATTCGGTCAATTTTACCAAAAAACGGCAGGCTACAGCATTCATAAAAATGTACAGCTACACACATTCCAACTTGATATCGTGTACCCTCTTTATCTAGTTAAGGCACTTCTAGACAAGCAGACACAAAATCAGACGGAAACGCAACATTTGTTAATTTGCAAGTATCTTTTACGTCAGTTATATCCTCCACAATGGAAACTGGACCTAATTCTAATCTTGGAGGAAACTCTATTTTACTAGCAGACCTGTAAGCTAACTAGATTTGTTCTTTTAGGGCCATGGTAAACGTGATGTTTTTCCGAGAACACGTAGCTTCAGCACGTGTCTTCATAACTCGATTTTTGGATTCAAACTTAAAGGCACTTAAATGAAAAATCAGTCCAGATGTGTTTATTACTTTCCCATAATGCAACATGTGGTGGTTTTTAGATTTCAGCGTGTCCTTAAATAGTCTAACATACATTTCGTGATGCTCAGAAACAAGAAAGTCCAACAAGTCTGCACATTCTTTCTGAATTGGTGGGGCCATCACAATATAAACAATTTTACAAAGAGTAAGGTAAAAAAAACAGACTTCATCGTGTGATACTAAATCAACGACAAGCAGTGGAAATAAATGCAGGCCATCATTTCAGATGCCGACATTTTTAACGTTTTTGCTGTTACTTTCGTGTTTGTAAAAGGAGGAGGTTGATTAGAAAAATCCATGCTTTCTGTATTTAAAAGTAGAGATCCTATTATTCAATACTGCTAGGTCAACTTTCTTTGCAGCTTTTTTGACTATGTGGCAGGTGACATGTGCCATATCATAAGCAAAATCTCCCTCCGGACCATCGCGCATAATGTCCGCTATACAATTGTCATAAACATGAAAGTCATCGACCTCATTCCATACAGAAAACTCAACAATGCCAGTTTCTGTTTGACCTAAGATAACATCATTTTCATATGAATCAATGGATCTTAAATTTTTCTTTCTCTCAAAGCAATCAGTATGAGTTTTCCTTCAGCCTTTTGCACCAACGACAGAAATATTTGGTATTGAAACTCCCAACATAACCCAACACTTTATTCATACCTAGATTGTCACCTAGAACACCTCCGAGTAAGAAATAAATTGTTTTTGTTCCACCTCCAGTTACCACCTCTATACCGTGTTTTTGAAGATGATTAATTTCTTCAATCAGGATACGAAAAACTTTAGAGTTTTTGAAAAATTTTCTGTCCGAAGCATGAGATAGAAGAACGACAAAAATATTTTTTAAGAGAGTTTGGAATTCTCGAGAAAATCATGGTATAATGTACCACCAACTTTTTGGATACCTTTGTGGGAACCTAGAGGATTATTAACTTCGAAATCGTCCTCACACACAATAAGAAAATACTCTACAGAAAAAAGTCACACCTACTAGCACTTACGTCGGGAAAACTGCCACCAGCTCTTCTCGTAGCTCAAAAAATCTCTTTGGGGATACTCTATATTTGATGAAAAAAGAAAATGACTTGAGTCAACAAAATTTCTTCACAATAATTGCCATACTCACACTTTGTTTGGATCCGGATCTGCATTCATTTCGCAGTCAATAAGGTATTCAGAAAGCTGAGAACGTACAGTTCCATCGAAGAAACCATTGTTGTACAATCCAAGAAACTCCTTGCCTTTTAGATCACATTCCAAGTATCTACGAACGAACTGTAGGACCAAAATAAAATAATTAAAAGCATTTAACACACTTATTTTTGTAAATAGGATTACTGAGAAAATAGTTGCATTTTGTGCGTCAGTGTGCCTAACTGCACGTCCTTTTTTTTGCTGGTCCTACTATTTCAGTAGCCCCTTCGGAGATGGCTTCAGATCTATGACGCTTTTGCCCTGTAAAAGGTGTTGCAACTGTTTGACTCGTTCCGGGAACTATTTGAGTTGAAAGTTCTAGGCCTTCTGGTGAATTATTGATATACGCTTTGATGATATTCACGTTCTGTAAATTGCTGTCAATGTCCTAAAAAAAAGATTAAGTTAAGTGGAATATTCTCTCTGTCAATAAAAATATTTTTCTAAAAATATTTCGTCCAGCTACAGCGCAGTGTCAATAGCTGGATCAAATAATTAAACTTGCAACTCAAAGGTTTAATTTTTTACGAAAAGAGACGATTGTTTATCAAAATACATAAATTTCTGACCAAATAGTTCATTTTTTTACCAAAGAAGACTAGTTTTTTTATCAAAAACACGAATCTTTCAAGAAATTACGTCAATTTTCAACCAAATAGTGGAATTTTTAAATAAGAAAAACATTTTCTACCAAAAATTACCTTACATACAATTAAAACCAAATAGATAAATTTCCATCTAAAAATATTGGTTTTAATTAATTTTAAATATTAATTTTCCGGCACGCTGCCGTAGGCGGACGAATTTTCTGGAGTAAATTCATCGGACTACTGCAGTGTGATGTAGCCGAACGATTTTTCTGGAGTAAATTCATCCATCTAGACTGGATGGACATGTAAGCGTAGCCTCAACTAAATTAAAGCAAAGAATATATGACTGGATTTACATTCCTATTGTCACAAAAAGTATTTTAAGAACAATTCAATTATGAAATACCATCTCCATTCTGGAAGTACTGGAAAATTGCTCCAGCCCTGCTAAAAATTTTTCTTGCAACCCTAATTCAGGCACAAGTTTTTCGAAGTCTTCTTTGAAAAGACAAATTAACGCTGCATAATCTATAAATTCCTCTGCAAAATAAAAAAAGTTTTAGACTCAATTCACACTTTTGATTTTGAGGTTATAGCGTCAAAACATGCTTCTTGAAAGATTAAATAAACTATTTGTGACAACATAAGTGCTAACTCAATAAAAAAATAGATTAAGAAACAAAAACCTCCAAGCCAGCACGTATTGCCTATATAATTTCTAAAGCCAAAAAATGTGTATAGCGATACTTACCCTTGAATTTGTCAATCAGGGAGGTCAACTGCAGCTTATTCAAAAACTCCACGGTGTCTTGGTCCATTGCTCTTTATTAAAAAGAAGGAAATACTTTGTAAAATTGAGACTGCAGAACACACAAATACACGCGACGCGCAAATGACGTTATACTTCAAATGACGCTTCTCCTGCAAACGTTCATCAAACGAGAGGGGAATTTTAAAAAACTTTAATGGCTCTTAGAATCTTTTAATGGAATTTAATATATTTACGCGAATTCAGAAGATTTACACGTAATTTCAAGGAATTTAACCAATTTAAGTTTTAAGGTAAATAGTTCAAAAAAAGAAATAGTTTTAAAGGAAATTCTTTAAGAGATTTTTTAAGAGGCTATGCTCGATTCGATATTTCGGGGAAGTGTGCAATATGAAATATATCCCAATAACTACACAGTAAATAATGACACAATGGGTGTAATGTTATTGAAAGTAATTTCCATAGAAAAAAAGTTTTCACATAGAATATTTCAATCAAATAATTAAAAAGTAGATTGTAATATCTTGTAATAGAATTAAATTTGTTTAAATGCTCGAAACGCCTCTATATCTCCGAAAATCCTTTGATATATTTTTCAATCATTTGTAATATTATAAAATCTCGCTAAATTCTGTCAAATCTTCAAAATCCCGTTGAATTCCTATACATTTTTTTTACTTCACGAAAATACTTTGGTATGACATAAAATCCTCAAATATTTCTTAAAATCCTGTAAAATATATTCAAATATTTCTTCAACTCTTAAAATGTCTTGATATCTCTTAAAAATCCTCAAAATCCGCTTTCGTATCTCTTGAATTATCTGAATAAATGAATTATCAATTATCTAAAGAATTACAGATATTAATGGTATATCTAATCAAAATTCTAGTACCCATTTTCATAGGTGTTAAAAGAAAAACCCTATAATAATCTTTGAAAAATTCTAATAAATTAGGAAATATTTAAAGTTGAAATTTTTGGGCTTTTCCTGAACTTTATAAGTTTTAAATTTTCTTGATAGTAATATAATTATTTTAAATTAATAACCATAAGACGCAGTTTAAAAGAAATATTTGTTAAAACGTTCTTTTTTAACTTTTTGCATTTTCCAGAAACAAATTTGTAAGTTGAATTTTTAAGATAATTCCATTATTAATTTAATTTATGTTTTCAATATATAGCTTAAAATGACCTCCAACTATCCTGTAAATATAAAATAAGATGCCTTTTAGTTTTCGAGAAGTAATTAAGAACGTACGCCGCAGTAAAACACGGCCTGCCCAGCACGGCCTATCTTTTGTTTACATTGCGTGCTTTAAATTATTTTTCCAGAACTGATGGAAATCGCATTTTTATATTTACAGATCTAAAGAAAATCAAAAAACTTCTTACAAATAATAAAAAAAATCCATATAATTTAAATAACCAATGTCATGAAAGTTCATAAAAAGTAGCCAAATATTCGATTTTTAATACCTTCTAAGTTTTTTAATTTTTTCATAATTATTTAAGAGTTTTTTTGCCAAAACCTACTAAGAGAGATACCAGAATTTTTATAAAAATTACTCAAAATATATGAAACTCCTGAAGTAATTTGACATGGAATTGCTTATATACTAAGATTTCGAGCAAAGCTGGGTAACACGTGGCTCTAGGTACTTTACTTCGAGTAAACACTATTTTATAAGTCCAAGGGCATATTCAGATAAGGGTTTTGGCGAGGAAGGTCATCTAACGTCTACACATGCCCCTCCACTGGAGAAAATTAGAATCATTCAAATCTAGACCTTGATTCGGGGGTGGGGGAGTTTTATGATTCAAAGACAGCCATTCTGCAATGCAAATATTTTGTGTGCCCCACCTTAGCCTTCAGTTTCTTCTCCCATTCCACAGTAAGAAAAAGCTATACAATTGACAAAATTCATCATACATCAAATCGATTTGGCCCTCGTGGGAGCAGTTGGTGAAATTAATCGTGCACATGCCTTGGGTTATAAACTATTAATTCATCTTTCTGCCCATAATCAACAATGCCCAATGCATTGTTCATTTTCCAAAGTTCTTTAATAATAAAAAACTTTTGTAAAGAAATTATTTTAATAGAGACAAATCTGGATTTAAATTGATTCTATAAATAATGACGATAAAAAAATAAAAAAGAAGCAGTCTGAAGAAAACTCTTTATTGAAAAAAAATGAACAAAAAAGTGTGGATTTAAATCCATTTTATAACAAATTATGATGAATTAATTACACAGGCCGACAAAGAAAAAAAACCTAGAAAGACAACCATACCTACGCAAAGGTTTTTGGTGCGCTGAATCAAAATCTGGCCTCAGAAATGCTTTATCATCCTAGGTTTTCGAGAAATCATAACCTAAAAGTGCAAAAACACGGTTTTTTGCTATATTCAAGAACTTTTCTCAAACAAACAAATTTTTTTCTAAAAGCCAATGACGGCTTTGGAAACTAATACTTCTACACTTTTAAACCCTATTTTCTTTTTCGTGATATTTTTATTTTTGACGGAGATATCATTCATTGAAGTTTATTACTTTATGATCCAGCAATTTGAAGTGCTAAAATTGGGCACTTTGGGAAATCGAAATAATTTACTGGAAAATGATTTAATTTGATATAATTAGTAAAAATAAAGACTTGGAATTACTCGAGGGTTGAAAATATGAAATATCAGTATCGCGGCTTTTATTGAAATTATATAACTACGTTTAAAAAGTGTCATTTTTTGGGTCTCAGATCGTATAAAAAAGGGCTTCTGATCCTCATTAGTGCACGAAATACCTCTAAAAGAGGGGATGCAAAATTGGAAAATATATATCTGCAATTCTTATGGAATTCTCCAACTGCTTATGAGATATATCAATCAGTATGACTTGAAATACACATGAAAAAATCACAGACTCGTTTCAACCCCCAAACAACCCTAAATCAGAGGTTCATCAACGTATTTTAATAGTTTCTGAGTTAAAGGTTGATAAATTGAAATATTTACATTTCGACTCGTTACAAAAATTAAAGGATTCGGGGGTTGAAATGATTTAATAATTTCTACAGACACTCTTTGAGACCTGCAGGTGTACACATCCAGAATAAAGGTATAAATTTTCATAAGTAGCAAAGATAATTTTTCTATTATTTTTCAACCCCTAATTAGGGGTGGTTTTGGGGGTAAAGCCTAACTGAGATTAATTCTAAGTCTGTATTTTTACTATAAATATCAAATTAAATCATTTTCCAGTAAATTATTTCGATTTCTCAAAGTGCCCCCTTGCAGTACATCAAATTGCAGGATGATGAAGTAATAAACTTCAATGAATGATATCTTCTTTAAAAATAAAAATATCACAAAAAATAAAATAGGGGTTTGAAGTATAGAAGTATTAGTTTCCAATGCCGTCATTGTTTTTTAGAAAAAATTTAATAACGTTGAGAAAAGTTCTTGAATGTAGCAAAAAAACCGTGTTTTTTGCACTTTTAGGTTAGGATTTCTCGAAAACCTAGGGTGATGGAACATTTCTGAGTCCAGATTTGGATTCAGTGCACCAAAAACATTCGGGTAGAAATGGTCGTCTTTTTAGGTTTTTCCGGTTTTGAGCAAATACATGATCAAATACATTAAAAATTATATTATCCCATGTGTAAAATGATTCCGGGAAAAAGTCTTTCCTTTAGAGAAAAATAAGATTTAAAAAAATATATGTATAAAAAAATGTAGATTGAAATTTTTTTTTAATTATTTCAAATTATAAAACATTATTTTATAACAAACGGCAAAACACTTTTTCCGTAAATATATTATTATGCTAAGAGATAAAATGCAAGTGGAATTATAATAACATGTGTTTCAACTGATTCAACAAAAATATTTCCTTACAATAGAATAAAGAAGCCTGGATTCCAATTAATTTTATAAAAATTATGATAAATAATTCATAACAACTGATTCTATAACAATAAGTAAGACTCTTTTTCCATAAATACATAATTACGCAGCAAGATGAAATACACGTGGAGTTATAATAACATATCATATATAACACATAATACATAATGCATAACATAATACATAATACACAACATATATAATAACATATCGTATATATGATTTATTTAAAATTGCATTATAATCTACTTACCAATATAATTAAGAATTATTATCAAAGTAAGGGGCAGCTTGCAAATAATAATTCTCTTTTCTATATAGAAAGAAATTTTGTTTTTTAAAAAAAAAGAAGTTGCAACTAAAAATATCCGGTGTATGTTTCTCTTTTATATATACGAAACGCTATCTTGTTATTCACAACAATTATTATTCAGATTTAGGTGGTAGATGTAGCTCATGGAATAAGGCATTGTGTAAAAACTTTATTTTCTTTCCTTGAAAATGTTTTAATTGAGATTGGTCCATATTTACACTTGCACACTAAGTATAAAGGTTTCACTTTTTGATTCAAAAGCTTGTGTGAGTCTTTTACATTCAAAATTGCAACTAATAATGTATAGTATTATAAATGTAAGTTAAATAGGACAAATATTAAATGTTTAGGAATAGCCAAACCCTATCGAAAAATCTGACGTCGGAAAACACATCGGAAACTGCACCGGAAACGACGAGGGAAATAACATTGGAATCGACGCAGGAAACGGTGTTGGAATTGACGCCAGAAATGACAACGTAACCGTCGTCGGAAACAAAATCGAATTTTGAGATATTTTCCGATGTCATTTTCGCCGTCGTTTCCGGCATCATTTTCGGCTTCGTTTTCGATGCTTTTTCCGGGGTTGTTAGGAATTGGACTTTTCATGCTTCATTACCTTTACAACATAATTACATGTAAATCAATCCATACCATGTGCACATACGCTCGAACACTTTCACTGAGAGGTACAAAAGATTGTTCGAGACCTATTTTATTGATTTTTTCATATTTTTAAAATGAATTTATACTTTAATTTTCAACTTCCTGCAACTTTATTACATGCTTATCATATTATATCGGCTATGAAATAAACTATTTTTCAGCAATGGCATAACAAATTTGTAGAACACTGCCGTAGAAAATTGTAGGTGCGACCAGCGCGAGTACTATTTAAAGTCGCTGCTGACTTTGA
>JAAAKG020142716.1:0-11544 GCA_010014905.2 Druon quercuslanigerum
TATATTAATTTTCGACTTTTTAATTATAGCGAATTTGTAACTTCCTGTTATAAAAATATTTTACCTGATACATGATATTAACTGTTTTGCAGAATGCTAGTAATAATTTGGAATCGGTCTATGTTGTTGCAGATAAAAAAAAAACTAATAAATAACTGAAAATTAAAAACGAAATACAGATGAATATATAACAATAATAATAAATAGTTTTTAATGTTGTAACTCTAATTTTCTAACTTAAAAAAAGTGGTCTCAAAAATATACAATTGCGCTAAATTTTTTAATTTTTAACGAAAATGTTTGGCTAACGAACTTGACCTTTAGTTTAGGAAGGACTTGCCAAATCGATTAAGCCGTTTGATACACTTCTTGAGTTGTCGAAAATAAAGGTTAATTATCAAAGTAAGCAAAGTAGAAAAATTATTTTTTTTACATTGATTAGGAAATTTCGTTTGCAATTTTCACTAGATATAATAGAAAATATCTAAGAATAATTTATGTCTGATTTTATGGTACATGGAAAAAAGACTTTCAAATTATCGTCATTTTTTAATAGGTTAAGAAATATCAATTGAAATTTCTACGAGATCTAAAATAATTTTTTTTCGAAAATATTTTTATGAAATTTCTTAATTAGGTAAAAGTTCAAAAAGTTGGATCATTTTCAAAAATATGCAGTTTTTCTTTTAAAGAGTCTTGTCACTTTAAGGCATTATTTTTAGTAGATTTGAACAAAATTTACAAAATATCTTGATAAATTTTTTCAATTGGACACAAATTATCCAAGGCAAAGCGCGAGTTTCGCAATGAAAATGTAATTGACAAAGCTTTAGGTGCTTTGAGAAGCTTATTTAAAAACAAATCGAACAAAATTTCAGTTACAATTTATGGCTCTAATTTCTCAGAAGTTTGAATCACAGTTTTGGATTTAAGTTATAATATTTGTGATATTTAAAAAAATTAAATTAAATTAAAATTAAATTATAGGGCCTGGCATAGGCTTTTAAATGTAAACAAAGAATTAATCTCTATCTCGACTAATTTAATAGCCTCCTAATGTGAATCCCTAAAGGGTGTGAAAATATAAGATTGAAAAGATCGGGGCTTCCGCTGATGCCCCGGTGGCTTACGCTCGCTCACCGCAGGTTCTAGACAAGCTGTGTCGCAGGGACAGGATTTTCGAAGATGCGGCTACGGAAAATGTTATATCATTCACTTCAGAACTTGGTCCCTTTCTTAGCCAGTGGCGAAGAGGTAAACTCCCGTCTGCCCATAAGAAACCAAGATTCATAAAAGTAAAATTTCTATTTTCTAGTTCTAATTTCCTCAACCGTGCGCGAATTACACAACTCAGAAATGAAAGAGTGCCCTTGGGACCGGGTACACACGGTATACGTGCTTCCTTTTCAGGGATCTTTACGAAAACTTGTGAACTTAGGATTAAATCTAAGAGCACAAGTAGAATCTGAGTCTTTTTTTGAGGATAGCTAGTCCTCAAGAGAAGAACTGTTGCGTAACCCAAGGAACCACACAACTGCCGATTCTGTGTCGAGTATCTCGTTTTATAGGCCGGTCCCCATCCGCGGGTCGCGCATCGTCACTAGAAGTTTTTAGTGGGAGGCTGCGAGTTTGCGCTCTTATGCTGCCCTGCAATGATGCAACATTTTGCCTGTCCCTTCGACGCGGTATGTCTGGTTGCCTATAGAGAGGCTTGCAGACATATAGACAGGCAGACGTATTTGTAAAAACCTGTTTTCGGATTCAGGGGTCTCGAAACGTGGACATTTAACAAAAACTGGGGGGGGGGCAAATTTCACATAAATCTAATACCTTTTTTTATGAGAATGTAAAAAAATAAACTTTTTTTTGTTACAGATTTAAGTTCTGAGTTTGAGTGTCTACCTAACGGCGAGCCTCTTCCTGGCGTTCCTCGTTCCGGGAATTTTTTTTCTGATAGATCTCTTCCCCCTGGCAGATCTTCTTCTCTTGCCGGGTCTCCGTCTCATACTGAGACTCCTCCTCGTGTCAGGTCCAGGTCTCCTCCTCAATGGCATCGTCCTTGGCTCCTGGTTAAAGATAGCGCTGAAGAACGAACATGTATTCGGCTTATACCCATAACAAACCCTCATCGGGTTTTTCAAGTTCGCAGATACACTTTTCCTGCCAATAGTCAAATTATCTTAAAAACACAACGAGGATTACCTGAGCCTATGCCAACTAATAAACTGCTTGTTTTAGTGGCAATAAACGGTGACATAATGGCAATATTGGAGCGTAATAATAGAGTTCTTCGTGGAATATATTCAACTCATGTCAGTTCAGGAAGGGTCAAAATAAATATTTACAGCGGCGAGATTTTCGCATTAAACCGAAAAGAAATCGAGGAATCTCCAACAGGCGGAAGTCGATCAATCTCGAATTATTTTAAAGTAGTACATAAGGATTGTATCCAGATAGAAAAGTACTCACAGCAAAGCACGTTTTAAGTTCAATTTTCTTATTTCATTCAGGAAACGCCATTTTGTTTCTTTTGAGAAAAGGGTCCTTCAATGTCAAAGGCGAAACTAAACTCATCTATTCTGCTAAAGTTTTGTTATTATGTAGAGTTTAGGCTGGGTGGCCGTTTTAGTCAAAGAAAAAAGTTTCCGGGCAGTGAAATTTAAAAAATAGAACTCTATTCCAAACATTTTTCCATTGAAAGTAATAAATATAAAAAAAAATTTGAAGAATTCAAATTCAAACTCTTGGATTTTAAACTTTTTGAATTAAACTGTAAAATTTAGAACTTTTATAAATTATAGAGTTCAAAGATTCAGATAAAGTTTCAAAAATGTGAATCTACGTGAACATTTATAATACTATAAATTAAAGAATCAAGAAATGTCCTGCAAGAATGTTCAAAATTATATTATTTTAATTAATTATAAGCTAGATACATTAAATTTTTTTATGAACTTAGCAGTTCTTAAATTAGAAGTTATATTATTTTTATTTTAAATAGTTCAAGCATCCTTGAAAACCTATATAATTTTATTTAAAATGTTGAGAAATACCCACAACCGAATTCAGCGCCGGATTTACGAAGGGACACGGTGGGGATAGTGCCCCAGGCCCCAGGGGGCCGAGTGGCCCCTTAACCAAAAAAAAATTGAATAAAGTGCACGTACGTTACAGAAATTCCATAACTGTCAAAAATTGGAAAATTTAGGGAAAAAAAACGTTTTAATTTCAAAATAATTTTGATTTGTTTTCCTGCTTTCTCGAAAATTGGAATTTTCTATGCCATTAAGAGGGCCTCGAAAAATGTTAATCCGGCGCTGGCCAAATTTAGAACAAAACATAAATTGTTGCAGATTTCCGACAAAAAATGTACATTCTTTTTAAGAATTGTGAAAGGCTTCAAAAGAATAAAAACATTTTCTGAAGATTTCGAGGAAAATTGAAAATGATTTTTCATTTGCATTTTTTTTTAATTTGCAGGATATTTCAAAAATTGTAGAGGAAATATGAGAGTAAGTTAAAAATATATTTCAAAGTTTTAAAAATAATTTTCGATATTTTCAAAACTGTTTAGCCGTTTTCTATGTAAAACAATTCAGATTCAAATTGTTTACAATTAAATTTTTGGTTTTAATTTACTCGTCTTAAATGAGCAGTAAAATAATGCTAAATATTAAATACTTATTGGTTTTATAAAATAAATAACATTACCTTAAATGGGTTAAAATTGAATAATGTAGACTTAGACAATATTTTAAATTTAATAAAAACCTGTAATTACGAATATATTAGCATGGAGTTATTTTTAAATTCAAAATAGTTTCAAAAAGTTGCAATCGCACGTTTGCATTTTTCAGTGGTTAAAAAAATTAATAAAAAAATATATTAATAAATGTATTTTGATAAATCCAATATAATAAATTATTCTGAGGAAGACCTAAGACTTGAAACAAAAATATTTTATTGATGAATCATTAAAATTTTTCTTTTAAAATTAAATTATTAGAATAAACAAGATCATATTAATTTCAATTTTTATTAAAAATTTCAAAGTAAGGCAGTTACCATCTGAAAATTTTCAAATTTTGAACGGACTGAGAATCCTTTGGTGAAATCAATTATTTTTCAGTTTTTTATACTTAAGTTCAAATTCATATAAAAAATATTTTATTTATTTATATTTACAGTTCATAAGATAAAACTTTTTATTATCAAAAATAACCAACTTTAGACGCTTTTAATTTTGAATTGATCAAACATTCCAGAAGGCACTTAATTATTTATAAAACTATTGAAATTGAACTTAGGATAACGTTAATATGATTCAGTGTGAAAATTTTGTATTTCTGCATATGTTAGCTTGAAAAAAAAAATTTATATAGATATCTATAAAAAACGATCAAATTAACGCGGTTTTTTAGTTTAAAAATACAAATTTGTACCCGGAATTTGCATTCTGAAACTCAAAATGCCCCTCGTTTTGACTTTCACAGAAATTTACTAATTGAATTATATTTCCAGACTTTCTGTTAAATTTTTAAATTTTCACCTTAAATTAGTATTCTAAGAATCCAAAGAATTCTTTTTATGACTTTCGTGGAAATCAAACAATTAGATATTATAAAATGTTAAGGCAACTTCAATTTTTTAATTTTGAACTCAAGGTTGCTTCATGTGACTTCAAAATCCACTAGTACTGTTTTGGATAAAAACCACTAATTTAAGGAGATCGTCCAAACTGAAGTCGGTTTTGGGTTTTTAAAATTTTGATTTCAAACTCGTGTTGAGTGCCCCGAAAAGAGAAACTTGAGTGAAATAGCCTACGTGACCAATATCTGATTTTCGAGATTCTAAGGGACGAGTTTGCCTAACCTTTCTATTGTTAGACCCTTCAGTAACGGGATTTTAATTGCCCGAAAATTTCCCCGAACTGAGTAGCGATAACCTGCCAAACACGTGCGCGGGCCGTGTTTGCCGTCGAACAAAACTTAGCGACGGGGTGAGTCACGTGCGCCATCGGTTCTCTCTATCACTCTAATGCGCGCTCTTCCCTAAATCTTTTCCCTCTCACTTCTTCTCTCTATCCGTCCTTTTTCACTGCATGGGCAGTCAGAATCGGGGATCTCAACCACCAAATAATGAGTGCGATCCAACGGCAAAATTTTCTCAAGAATAAATAATAAATTTCAAATGTTATTAACCGTTACTGAAGAACATTGTTTAATAGAATAAGGGCAATTAAAACAATAATTCAAAGACATTAAAGTAACTCACATTTTAGCACAACTTCCTTTGGACTATCAAGTCGATAATTAAGATTAATTATTTAATTATTAAAAATCAAAGAACGTGTAAATTCTATATATTGTTAGACTAAACGAATTAATTATCAGAGCAAATTAATTAAGGACATCCATTACTATATAAGTAGAATAATAGTTTAGATAAATTAATTATGAAATAGGACGATTGTTCGGGTGAGTTGTGACTACCTAAAAAAAATGTAAAATATTCATTTTTAAATATATGTAATAATTGTTGTTAACAATAACAACCTAACTCTCGTCCTATTTGAGCTAACTCCATGATTCCTTCGGAATCATGAAGCTAGGGTGAAGCTAAGCATAGGGTTCCATTTTTATAAATTTTACAGTATTATTAATATTTTTAATTTTCTATTAAAAATTTTAGCGAAACATTAAACTTAGAGTAGAGTAGAGTAGAGTCGACGCGCGGCGGAACGAGGCAGGCGGGCCTGGCTGACGACCGCCTCCGCTTGGTTGCGACTTTGTTGTCGCTCTCGCAGCCAATCAGCGGGCTCGGAACGCGTCCCCACCGAGGTCGTCACGCGTTTGACACCTCGCTCTCCCTCTCGTAACATACATCCATGATTTGAATAAAGAGTCTACATTAAAGTACAACGGAGTTCTTCAATTTTTTTTCGTTCAAGTTTTAGCGCTTCGCCTTTTACCAAAGCCCAGTCCGTCGCTAGCTGTGCGGTTTTCTCAATTCTTTTGTGTTTTTTTTCTTTTTTGTCGGATACCGCGAGCTAGCCGTGAAGTGAGTGTTTGTGCCAGTGAAGATTATCGAGCGGGTTCGGAGTACAGACGGCTCGAAAGAAGCTGCTGAGGTCTCCCATCTATTAGAGTTCCCCGCTACCCTTGAGTCGCACATGAGTCATCAATACCCTTGATGACAGGGAGTGCTGAGAGTGTGCAGGGTAAGGGACGCACTCGACGCCGACGGGAGTCGCGCAGCTTCCGGAAACGCGTGACGCCGACGGCCCAGGAGGGCTGCGGATTAGCCGCTCCCGAATCAGACTATCGCTGGTTCCAGGAGGAACCCCAACGGAGAACGTGTCACCCCGACGGCCCCGGAGGGCTGCGGAGAGGTCACTCCAGGGTGGACTTCGGTTCCCACAGACGGTCCCGGAGGACTGCTGAGGGGGAACCTCGCCGTGTAGCCACCACCCACGACGCTCGCGACATCCGCACTCGAGCTAGGGGCAGACGCCCCTAGGAGACAGCCGAGGCGCGCCGATAACATCGTCACGACGATCACCTTCAACGGGCGAGTGTTTCGCGCTACCAGCGAAGGCGTCGCCATAACTAGGAGAGCCAGACGTCCCGTGTGACCCCCGAGAGCACGGTGCGCAAGGAGGCGCACGACCCGATGAGGTAGCCGGTCTATCCGGTGCCACAAACTTACCGGTATCGAGGAAGGAGACACGCGACCAGGAGAGGAGCTCGCGGGCTGTCGCAGAAACCGAGGAACAGCGCAAAACCGAAGCGGAGTGGGTCCGACGGGCGGCCGCCGCTACGAAGCGTCATCGTCAGCAAGTGGAGGAGGTGCAGCGGCAGATCGCCCGAGCCAAGGCAGCCCTTCAGGACAAGGACAACAGTGCACCGGGTGAAAGAAAGGAGGCACCTCTAAAGTACGATTCGCGGGTCAGGACAAAATACCCGCTTGATCTCGCCCGGGAAAAGGACGCGGGTAACTTGGAGTACCAGCCTTTCAACCCGGGCCTGTCGAAGGAGATAGGACGCCTCCTGGAAAAGAAGAGAGGAGGTTCGGATACCCGCGACCCCGTCGCCGAGGACCACCCCGAGATCGGAGGACACCCGCCCTCTTACAGGTGCCAGGGTTCATCCGCAGGTGGCGTTACGCCTTTCCACCTAGGAAGCCAACCTAGGAAGGCCGTCCAGCAGCGGACAGCCCATCGTCGCAGACTGCCCCAATACACCGCATCGTCCGCGGGCCTTACTCGCACCACCGACCTCGCCCTCACCTTCACCGGGCGAGTTCACTCGTACGTGGGCACGCACCATCGCAGGACCGCACATCGCCGAGGGAGACGCGGACGAAGCGCCTGGCCCATCATCCATTGGCACACCCGAAATAAGAACCTCGCCGAAAGCCAAGCGTTCTACCCCGTTAGAGGAGAGCCCAGACGCCGACGTCCTAATATTGTCTGCGTGTGACACTGCGGAACAGTTCTTGCCGTCTCTTCTGGGAAATTCGCCGGACCGGACACCAGGACCCTCGAAACACCGCCTGCGCTTTTGAAGCTATTGTAATAAGAACGAGCGATAATCGCCCTCCCGAGGATTTCCTCTCTCTCCTGAACCTCTCCTTCTCTATCGCCTCCCTATCTCTCTCGCCCCCCTACACACACAAGGAAAAGGGGGTCTTTTTCCTATCCGGCGCCACCCCGCTCCTCAGCATTTCCTCTCTCTTCTGGACCTCTCCTTCCCCATCGCCTCCCTATCCCCCCCCCCCCCCCCACATACACCACAAAATATATACACGGATGACCGTACTCGCCGACCGATGGACGGTTTACAGGCGTGGCGCCATTTTATGAAGCCGGAAGGCGCTCGGCGCATATACCTTTCGCCACCCACAAGTCGCCGAGAGCCACCAAAATCCATGCACCAACTAGACGTTTTTCTTGCCACTAATAATAAGACCCTACCAGTCCGGGCTACGCCCTTCAATACCGCGAGTTCCGACATACGACTAGGATGCGCCGAGGATAACGCATGACGGAACCCTCCAGCCACTCTCCCGCGCACAGCAGCGCAGCTCTCACCCTCTCTCGCTGACAACATCGTGTCACTGTTTCTCTCCCCATCAGGGCATCGTACAAACTTTTATGGAAATCTACCAATTTGGTAAAATTTTTATTTTCACATCTTTCTGAAATGCGATTTTGATGTAAGTTTTGTTTTGGATGAAACATATTTAAAAGAATTATTATTATCAATAAATAATGAAACAATTTTTAAAAAATTAAGGCAATGCGCCAATACTAGTACTGTTCCATAAATATACAGTCAATTTAAACTGAAAAGTGGATAACATTTTTTTTATTTACAATAAAAATTTCTAAACATAATATAATAAAATCTGATAATAATTTTTAGAGAAAACTGCTTTCTATCCAAAGACACCTAAAAAATTAATTTTTCATAATCGCTCATCTAAATCAAAGGTATTATTCAGTGTTTAATATACATATATTGGCTAAGATAACTATTCAGCATAACAGGTCTATCACAAATACGTAAAATAATAATACTTACTGTATAAAGAATTTAAATTGTCAAATGTTTCAATTTATTTATAAAATTTATTGATTATCAATCGACAAATTTTCCATCAACGCTTTTGTGGAGAGGAAGCGTTAGAGAGAGAATTGGTAAAGATATGCAAAGATATGCCGATAGATTTTATACACTTTTCATATGCATCGTATTTAGTCCCATAACTATCAAAGTTCCTTAAGGTACAATAAAATTGATAAGACATACATAACCAGTTTTATGACCATTTTTAGAAGAGGACCTCCGCCATTTTCAAGGGGACGGCAAGCATGTTAGTCGCAGATACGTTGTTTTAATGCTGAGATCTTTAAAGACTCCTTTATTCACTTTGCGTCTTTAATGTGGCTTTGAGGCACGCTCTGGTAAGCATAGGTCTCTCGAGTGTGGAAAGGCAATGCTTTTTCTTCCTTTAGATTAAATGTGGCTTATTTGCCCAATACATAGCTCGTGCCAATATATCTTCTGCAATTATTGATAATATTGGGAGAAAGTTGAAGTTTGTTTGCACTAGAAGCATAGATCTTCAGGTTTTCCATATAAAATACGTGATTGACTTTATGCTCGCGATGATTAGTGTCACCGCAGAAGAATCCAGAAGAATTGCGTGATGCGAGAAATAGAGGCTCACGTTGACACCCTGAAAGACGCCCCTATGAAACGTGACGTTCTTCGCTGTAACACGGTATTATCTACATCAGATATTAAATCTAGTTTTCCAAAGTGAACACATGTGAATGAACCTTCAAGCTTTTTCACATACAGATGCTAAGTCTATGAACACGGAGAGAAATCTAGTTTGAAAACCTGGGGATCATTGTTAGAAATAGGTGACTCAGTCTAAGAAAAGTAAAGCAATTCATTTTCACATTGGGCCATTTCACAAAGGTTAATATACAAACATATTAAGAATAGGAATTAAATGGTTCAGACTAAACGCTTTTTGCTAGAGTAACGAAAGGTTAGACCAGTAGGGACTCAGTAAAAGAACGCGTGTAGAATCATAGATAGAGTACAGCATCGAAAGGAAGATCAAATTATGAGGAAAGTAAGAAAAATAACAGAAATTCTTACACACGTTTCAAAATGTAATGCAGACCTTGTAGAATTGTCGGTTGACGCTCCATGACAGCAGCTCGAAACAGATGATGTAATATAATGATAAATTAGCTCAAAAAATGTTTTATTTATAATAACTGCACTCAATTTATGTTTTAAATTACCTAATTGCACGGACGGTCACTTGCAAACCTAATCGAAATCTTAAACGCTATGAAAAATCGCATTACCGGTGGGGATTCGAACCCTATCTGCTGTGAAGTTGCAAAATTCTTGTAACCCACAAATTCTATTTAATCAATTTATATTAAATATTTTGAGATTTTTCTTTAAATTATTGATTTGGTTTTGAAAGGTAAGATATCGCGGGTGTGGTACGGAAACTCCATGACTAGGGCTAAATTTAAGATTTATAATTTTAAGGACTTATTGTGTTCGTTTCTTTTATTTTTTGTAACGATCCGGACTCAAACGGGACGCCACTTAAGACTCGTAGGACAACAGATTTTTCCAAGGGACACGTCGAGCCATTCAAATTCTCCGCCTTTTCTTCCCGATATCATCTGCCAGTTTGGAAGTAACATTGTAAGTTACGGAACATCCGGAACGACTCATCTACCTGGCGTAGAACCTTTTTGGAACTGTACGAGAAACTCTGGGACGATCCTGAGTGATAGGATGTGAACGAATACCTATGTTCTATCCTATCACTCAGGATCGTCCCAGAGTTACCACGAAATTCGTGGATACCAAACTGCCTTTAAAAAACGGACCTGGGCTGCAGACTCAGCACTCCCTCTGAGTAGCGTCCTTAACACCAATACGAACGCCAAAAATATAAAGGAGAAAGGATTACGGAGTCTGAGTTTCCGAACAACGTTTCGACGCTAGTTTCCTCTCTGCGAACCACAGTTAAGAATTTTTTTTTTTGTATTTTCTCGCGTTGACTTTATAGTTTGATATAATCGAGTGAAATCGAAGTTGGACAACGACTGCCCGTTTCTTGAAATAAGGCCTGCCATGTAAGGGTAAAATAAAAGGAACTTCGTTCGACACATGGTTCCTTAGCCATCGACCTTTAAACAATAGAAGCGTAAACCATATATTCAAAAATCCTGGTCACACAAACTTTAAACATCTAAACAATACACAAGCAAGCCTTGGACAGTCTAAGCCTCGATAATAAAACATAAGATTTTTAAACACTAGGCTACTAAGCTTTAGACCATTAAACAATAGATTTACAAACCTTAGTTTCGCGAACCTTGCAGACCTATACAGCATACTTATAAACCTTAAAAAGTTGATCCCCAGATCATCACACCTAAGATTTTCAAACCTTACGTTCTCAAATACTGCATCCTGAAACTTTAGAAGCAGAAATTGAAAAATCCTAATCCCGACTCACAAACTCTTCACGCACATTTTAGAGGTATAAATCTCACCATGCATGCATTATACCCAAGAACATCAAATCCAAGACTATTTGACCCTATGTTTTCTAACGTTGTATCTTTCAACCGTTGACTCTTGAATTTTATAGATAATAACTTTATGCTCAAGGTCATCAAATGAGAGACTTAATCCGCATTCTGTTCTAGTTGTCTTCCTGAATATCAACGTTGTGATTATGTCTAGATATTTTAATGAACAATTGTTAATCTTTAGATCTAGATAATTTTAATTTATAAAGTTGCAGGACATTGAATTATGAAAATCGACTTATTTGAAAACACCATATCTCCCAAACAGCTTGTAAAATTTAAAATGCTTTTACAGACGTAGCATATACTCTAAAGGCATCTTTACTATTACACCATTAAGCCGTTTCCCTTTCGGGGTAGGCGTGACTCACTCGGTAGGGAGGGGAGTAGTGTGAGGA
>JAAAKG020142717.1:0-33722 GCA_010014905.2 Druon quercuslanigerum
ACCAAGAGCAACAGCCTAAAGTACTTAGAGAACCTTTTTCTCTAGAGGTACCGATCCCACGACTTTCCGGAGATGAAAAACTCCCTTGCTAGGCTAGTATGTATTATATAGTATTATATACGCAGTTTATACTGACAGTTATTTCAAGTGGCTCTTATAAAAATCCCCTGACTTTTGCAATTTTTTTTCAAAATCCCTTACTGCTCCCCGATTTTCAGTGTTCTCTGGCTTACAACTACGCTAATGAAACATAATATGCAATAGTGAGGCGTATTAATTTTGAAATCCTTTTTTGAAAGGAAAGCTCTTTTCATACAGCAACAAATACTAAACTTAAGTTTCAGTTTAAAGTAATATTATGCCAATTTCAATGAAAATAGTCACAGTCTATTTATCATGGCATAATTAAAGACCTAATTATCTTTGGCGTAATCATCGTCCATACAAAAATTGACTCCAAAACGCTCTACAGAGATTTTTTATATTCCAAGTTTCTTTTTATTTTTTACTTCAAATGTAATCAACTCATATGTTTAAAAATTACACCAAGTAAGTTATCAAATTGCATTAACTCTGAATCATCAAAAACATGTTCATTTATAAACGTATATAGCCGAATTTCATCAAACACACAAAAAAATAAACAGGATAAACAGACATAACCAAAATTAGACAAGACTTACCTTCACGCATTTTTTGTTCCAATTCCTCTAAAGTGGGTTCAATTAATTCCCAACCTTCTGGTGGTGCCTTTTTGCTGCGTCGCACTTTTGGCATTTTGAGTTTTAGTTTTTTAAATCAGCTCCAAAATAAAAACTTCGAGAAATGCAAACCAGAAATGACACCTCAAAGTTTGAGGCAGTTTGAGCATGATCTAAGTTTGAGGCTCAAACCAAACGGCAAAAGTACCATCCCTTTGCTCCCCGCTCAGAGGTGAAATTTACTTGCACATGCGCTAGACTACTGAAATCAACTCAGCACCAATAGCGCGAGATTTTAAAAAATCGCGAAAAATGGTACCCTGCCATCTGATAATCCAACAGGTTTGGATCCCATTATCTGAAATAAATCAGAGATAAATAAAGACCACATGTTCACTTAAATTGAAGAGCAATTAATAAATATTTGCGCATTTGAAAGGAAATTCAAATTCAAATCGCTCTAACCGTGATCGATATTTATAAATATTAGCTCTAAAAAATGTGAATTAACAACACATTTCGATCTGTAATTTGTTCTTATGATTAATGTGAGAAAATTATACGCTTATTGTAAATTTTCACTGTTTAAAGGAATTTTCCTAAAAGTGGTATGAAATTTACAATAAACAATCATAGGGTACCAGGACATAAAAATATACAAGTGAACTTTGTGCGAAATTTACACAAAGAATCATAATTTTACCGAAAAGACCGACAAAAATTAAATATTGTTTCTTGTGTCCTATGAATGTTTCGTTAAAACTGGCACCTGAAACTTTTTACGATGAATATTTATCAACCACGTCAACGATCAACGTGATAATTAGTATTTTCGTGCCGATTTCAGAGCCGGCTCAAGTTTTTCCGGCACCCTTCCACTTTTTTATTTTTCTAAACAATATAATTTTTAAGCCGCATTTATATATGCCATTTTATACATTTTCTTGGCGTATCTAAATTATATTAAAATAGCAAGAAGTATTTATTTTTTTAATTTTGGACAGAAATTAACAGAGAAGGAAACATTTTGCACCAACCTAAACCACAAATTAAACTTTTTGAACTTTCATTTTTTATTATTTTACCTGAAATCATGCATATGACAAGCGAAAAATGATTCGTGTCAAGAAAAAGAAAAAAGAAAAATAAATGACAGAAACGAAAGTTTCAAAGAACCTAACCTCAAAAACTCGGCCCTGGTCCCGGAAGTACGTAAACTCCACATCTCCACATCGAATTACGAAAAATCCTAAGTGGAATGCGCATTTGTGTCTGTTTGCGTGTACCGGAGTGACACGTGAGTGTGTGAGTGCATGGGTTTGGGTACTTTTGTTTTTTCAAATAAAGCACGATGGTGATCCAGCAGGAGGTACTTTCTAAAGCGGAGGATATTGCAGATCAGGTAAAAAGTATAAATATATATTCAGTACTTATCATTCTCAAAGCTCAGGCTGACACCAAGCGAAATTTTTGCCAAGAAAAACCCTTGTGATTGCCCAGAGTGAGACTGAGAAACTACAGTTTTTCTGTCAACGTCATCTTAACCTGTTAATCCGGTCCGAACACATATTTTTATATTTTACACATAAAATATTCTTTATCATCGCTTTAAAATTATTATCAGTTTTACTATGGAACTATACGACCCTTGTGCTTATTCTTCTCTTCGCGATAAGCACGCGATAAGCAGGTTATGGTTACAAGCGGTTACACTGTCAGAGAACAATGGGGTACAAAAATCGAAAAAAATGACAGAAACTTATAGTTTAAAAAAAATTGAACTCTACAATGTTAACTGTTCTTTTAGGCAAGTTTTAATGTGATGATGGAAAAGATTAATTGTTTATATCAGAATGGACTGATATCAATATTGAATCTTGATGGCCCACTTTTATTTGGCTTAATGACTTCAATTTCAGAAGAAGAAAAATTTAGGTTTCTTCAGTATGTAATTCATAAAAAAATAAGTTGATGTTACTTTTTTATAAGTTATTCTGGAATTTTGAAAGTTGAAAATGTGAGTGTTGATTTGGTTCCCTATCTGGTTAGATTGCTTTCACAGACCTACTTAAAACAAGTGAGAGTGTTTGGGCAGCTTTTGGAATCTCTGGTACCTTTCACCAATATTTTATATTCGGTAGCAAACTCATAATATGTATATTGGATTGAAAGTATTTTTCTGTTTATTAAATTTTGAGCATTTCCAACATTTCAGGATTACACTACTTTATAAAACATTTTAAAGAATGTTTACTGAAGCAGATTTTGTGGTATAATTTTTCCGCAAAAATAAATCTAGAACATGTGTAGATTTTAAACAATTTTAAACACTGGAAAGTATGCGGTTTAATGTACTTGAAGTTCTGAACGAAATATTTCTTCCCAAGTATATTTTATCTATAAATATTATTCCAATTGTAAAATAAACTAATTTTTTGAAGTTTCTGTTAGCAGCCTCTTTTTAACAATATAAATAAACATTTTAGCACTGTTTATAGGTAAGAAAACAATACTAAAAAAAATTCGATCATTTGAACATTCAGGACTTCAAGAATATCACTTTGTATAAAAACATTTGAGCTGTGCCTTAGACTTTTAGTCAATCAATGTGCATTCAAATTAATTATCTAAATTGGAAAGTAGAGTTTTTTATCATTGAAAAGCATTTCAATTGATATAATGAGTCTGAGGACCTTACTGTTTTAAATTTTCCAAAAAGTTAATTTTTTTTTAAATCCTGAAAAATTGTGAAAAAAATGTCTTAAAAATAAACTAAAAATAATGTTTTATAAAATTTCAGGTGATTCGCAATGGGAAGTATATATTGCCAACCATGGCACGGCTTTGCCTGATCGCAACATTCTTAGAAGATGGATTACGAATGTGGTTTCAGTGGCATGAACAAAAGCAGTATATGGACATGTCCTGGGGTTGTGGAATGTTTCTAGCCACATTATTCGTCCTCATAAATTTACTTGGTCAACTGGGAGGATGTGTAATGGTGATTGGAAGATTTAAAGTGAGCATCGCCTGTGGTGTTCTCTTATTTATCGTCGTCCTTCAAACATTCGCCTACAGCATCCTCTGGGATATGCACTTCCTGTTCAGAAATCTGGCTCTTATCGGTGCTTTGGCCTTAGTCTTAGCAGAAGCTAGAAGTGACAGCAGATCTCTCTTCGCGGGTGTTCCAAGTCTAGGTGAAAACAGACCTAAGAATATTTTGCAACTCGCTGGAAGGATTCTCTTGGCTTTTATGTTCATAACTTTAATTCGCTTCGAGATCAGTTTCCTACAAATCCTGCTGGACGTTGTTGGAAGCAGCTTGATGTTGTTAGTCTGCATTGGCTACAAAACGAAGCTCAGTGCTTTACTTCTCGTCCTTCTTCTTTCATCCCTCAACTTTTACCACAACGCCTGGTGGACAATTCCGGACTACAAACCTCTCAGAGACTTCCTTAAGTACGACTTTTTCCAGGTAAACAATGTTCAACTAAGACTTTATTTTATGATTCAGAGTAGCATCACCGGGTATCTAGCGACCTTGAAAACCTGCCCTTAAATTTTGTTTTGACCTTGAAGACCTAGAAATCTCCTTTAATTATTCATGAAAGGTCGCGGCTACGTGTACCGAACTTTCGGCATAAATATCAGGATTTTTTCGGAACGTGTAGACCCCTTCTTCATGAAAACCTTGAATTGTTATTTTTTTATTCTTTGCTTATAAAACATTATTTTTCTTGAAATGCAAGGGTAATTCCATCTTTATTCTGTTATAAAAGAAGCTTCTCATTTGGAAGAAGAAATCTTGTTATTGAAAAGTTTTTTTATAATCAATTATAAGATAGAATTTATAAAGAGATTTCAAGGCACTTTTTGTACGAATGTACTAGTCGTTTTAGAGACTGCACTGAACAGACTATAATATTGTAAATAATTTTATAAGCTTATAATTTTTGCTCTGCTTAACATAGAAATAGTAATGGATGATTTCCTAAAAGTAGACCATCTTAGACAATGATATTTTCAAAAACAAAAAAATTTTCGAACGACCTATTTTTTTTAATTTAAGGGTAACTCAAGCTAGTATGAAAATATAAAACTAAGAGATCAAGGAATGTATTTGCGACGGATACGGATTTTACATGCTGCTAAAAGTCGCGTGTCATGACATATGTAGAACAGATAAAAATATTTGAAAATATGTCCTCTCATTTTTAGAGTATGATAAATTAATATGAAGCGTTTACGAACATTAAAAAAAACATTGCCACTTACTATTAAAACGGCATTTCCCGTAAAACTAACCAATCAAGTATACCGCTACGGCTAGTATTACGAAATTTTTCGCAACGTTAGCCCTAAACGCGCTGGAAAATGGAAAATTACGAAAAATTCCGTAACGCTGAGAGTTAAAAAAAATTACGCCAAAATAGTGATTAATATTTACTGTCATTTGGATTGAACGTTGCTAAATCGATTTTTAACTGTACTAAAATCTTCGTGAGTATAAAATTAATAATCTTAGCCCGCATTATGAATAGCCCTTAACTCTCAAATATCGAACTTTTCTCTTGATTTTTATATTTTTTATCTCAACATAAGTATATCTATGAATCCCCAATATACAAAAATGGTGATAATTTTTTTTTAAATTTGTCATTTTAAATTCGGAGTTTGGGACAGGTGCGTGAGAAGACATTTTGCGTAATTTTCTTTTTATAATTTATTAACAGAGTTGTCTGACATTTTGGAATTTTACTCAATTGTGCTTTGATACACGCACGGTATAAGTAATTTACTGAAATATTTTTGAAACAATTGATTATTCAAAGGAAAAATGGAAAACGTGTCAACTCTTTTGAAATAATCCAATACACTGTTTAAACAATACTTCATCACATGAGAGAGTAAGGGGATTCAATTTTTTTAAATTTATGAGTAAATATTATCTATTTTCATATTTAATACCTAGGACAGAATTTTAAAAGTTAATTTTTCCTCATATTCAACTTACGAATCATAAAAATCACTACTTAAAATGTCAATGTTAATTTAGATTCAGGATTAAATTTTACCATAACCATAGAACGGATATTTAAGTTGTAACAAGAAGAGAAAAACAGTAGCTAAATTAAAAACTATATTAAAATATTATATTCTGGACACAGTGTTTTTTTTAGTAATCTTTTTCAAGGTGCGAATTTATTACCTAAAATGTATTAGCTAATTGAACATTTTATTTTGAGGTTGGACATTATCACCTATATTGGGGTTAAGTAACAATTTAAAAAATATCGA
Organism: Druon quercuslanigerum; assembly: GCA_010014905.2. Lineage (NCBI taxonomy): Eukaryota > Metazoa > Arthropoda > Insecta > Hymenoptera > Cynipidae > Druon > Druon quercuslanigerum. The sequence continues at coordinate 6,000 of JAAAKG020142717.1, forward strand.
ATTGCATGAAAGAATCCTTAAAGTAATGTTTTTAATGTTTCCAAAAAGTCAATGATTTTTTTAGAATTTCTATTATTCAAGTATTTAATAAAGTACATCATAGATAATTATTTATGGTTACTTTTAAAGTATACCTTATAAATACGTTAATTTAACAGTTTATCCAACATTGTACTAATAATTGGTCTTATTTATGGCTTTAACTTCATAGAAAATTGTTGGCTAATAAAAGAGTGCAATATCTCGTTTTTGTATCTGTAGATAACGGTTATTTAATTTTTTGATTTAGAAAAAAGTGAAACTGGAAAAAACCTTGAATTGTGTTCCTAGGAATCTTTAGATCCCCTGAATTAAAAAATTGGTCAAAATTAATAATTTTTGCATCATTTTGTTGCAGACTCTGTCAGTGGTTGGGGGTTTGCTGATGATCGTTTCGTTAGGGCCAGGAGGTGTTTCCATGGACGAGCATAAGAAGAAATACTAGGCAGTTTGAGCTGTCTTTCCATCTTTCATCGAATCATCTTCAACTTAAATAAATGAAGTCTCCATTGTTTGATTCATACATTCAACGCAGCATAACAAATGTCTGCTGTGACAGAACTTAATAAAAAAGGTCTGAAAAAAATGTCGCGTATGCGTAAATAAGTTTAGATTATTTGAATGACGAGAGAGGCGATGATACGCTGATACGTAGTATCTTTAAGGACTGCGTGAAGTTGAATTACATATATCAAGAAACAAGACTTTGTGAGAAACGACAAAAATGTCTTAGAGAACAGCGTTTTAAGACATTGTATACAAAGTTACAAAGCGACATACGAAGACTAATTTATACTACGAGTAATCGCATTGTACATACATATGGCAGTACATTTATTGCAAAATATATATTTTTCGGTGTTTTTAATTCCTTGTACGTTGTAGCCTGTTATTTTTTTGTAGGATGTAAGTTCCATAATTTTTAAACGTCGTTTTCTACTATGGATTTGGAGCAATTGTATTCTTCCATATACAGTAACTAAAGTTTTGTCACTGGTTACGTTTAGATATATAATAAATCAATTACGTGGATCAATCAATATTGCTGACGTGACTGTAAATAAATGTTCGATTCCAAATTTACATCAGTACTTCTCATTTATTGGAAATCATTAACCGAAAAATGCTAATTTTTTTAAAGAATTTAGATACATGAAAAAGAAAAGCCGAGAAAGTGAAAAGGTTTGCACAATTTTTTTATAGAAAGAGCCATCTGGGTTCAAGATCCCCACCTCTAAAAATCTAATAATAACTGATGCTAACGTACGAAATTAATTTGTAGACCAATAATAGCAGACTTCTGTTACGGACAAGTTATTATACGAGGGTCGACAAAATTTACCTGTCTTACAGTTTTGAGAAAAGACATCAAATATAATTTAGAGTACCATGATAATAAAAAACGGATGCAGGCACACAGTGCGTAAAGGAACAAATCTTTTAAAAGCACAGCCCTTTTCCTGCATTTTGAAAACTGTGTTCTACAGTCAGCGATGCGATTATTGTTTCAAGAAGTGAGTATGACCAACTTGCTACGAAGTTATCAGGCTCATTTTTCATATTTAATTACTTAAAATGTTACTTTATTTTTCATATTTCAGCAATTTAAATTTGAAATTATGAATGAAAAGAATTATTTTTGTAAATACAATTTATTTTCAGATATAAATAAATTTATTACTTTTCTGTAAAACTGTTAGATACAATTGATAATTTTACATATTAAAAATAGAATACCTAACAATTCAAACCGGTTTTAATCATGTCGAGATCATGTCCTTGAAATTGAGATGATGCAAAATTGTGAATCTGAATTTAGGTTATGGTCTCAGAAGACCGGTGACCCCGGTGACGTTTATGTCATGCGTTTGTGAAGCGTCCCTTGTTGAACTGTTTTCCATATATTAGATTGTTAAGTTCGTAAAGAATAAACGTAGGAAAGACTGAAACAGATAAAAAAATTTGTGTTGTGATATCGTGTAAAATGAATCAAGATGCAGAAATAATTAAAAAGGGATCTGCTATTTTGACTGCCAAACCGTTTTGTTACGTTTTGAGCTCAAAGCAAATAAAAAACAGATGTGACAATTGTCTCAGAAGGTACTTTTCGATCATTTTTTTGTTTCCTTGGCTAAGTGTTTTAATTGTTGATTCACATTTTGACTTGTGTTATTTGTTTATTTTGAATCCCTAAAAGTAATTTTAGGTTAGGTTTGAATATTTGTTGACTAACACTGGCATTTAATTATAACTTTGTTATTTGTGTTTTTGTCGTAAATAAATATCAAGATATAAGATCTATAATTCCACATTGCTGGATTTTTTAGGAGACATTTTTTCCCTTAGAGTCGATTAATATTAAATAAATTCGTTAAAAAATGTTAATTTTATTATTTCCTTGATTCTAAAATTTCCCACTTTTGGGAATGTTTTTGATTCATAGCGGAAAACTTCTAAAATGCTCCGGTTGCCGATACGCCCACTACTGCAACCGAGATTGTCAAAGAGATGCCTGGAATATTCACAAAATGGAATGTATAAATTTGAACAGAATTGCCCCTCGAGTTATACCAGATGCTGCTCGTTTGATGTCAAGAATAATTGTAAAACTAAACCAAGGCGGAGGGGAAGAAAGAGGGTATTACACTGAAAATAGTTACAGAAAATTCAAAGATTTGATGTCTCGTAAGTTTGTATTTATTTCTAATCTCATTTATTTGATCTTCAGGGTGGTCCAAATTTATACCTGTAAAAATTCGACGATGATCGATCCCACCAATTTGTTTGTTTTCCAGAAAACGAATCTCCGTATTTTTTTGTATTTAAATCAATCAAAATTAGTCCGTGCCCCTGGACATTTGTCCATTTCTAATCCATACATTTTTTTCTCAACCCCCTTAATTCCCTTGTATTGCGCCCATAAATACAAAATATAAAAATAGCAAAGTTAAGTAAAATTCATTCTAAAGGCATTATTTTTTGGAACTTTTTCAACATGAATTATTTTTATTCAATAAATTACAAGTTTTCAATTATTTTATAACTAATTTTGAGTTTTTTAAACAATCATTGTTTGTCTAAAAAACTGTTTTTGCGCTTGTAAATAGTACAAAGTTATTACTCAAACAGTTTTCATTTCTTTAAAAAATGTTTTTCCCCTGTCAATTTAAAAAAGCTAGTGAATGTTATGAGTGATATTTATTATCGAAGGCAGTTTTAAATAATTTAAACAATTAATCATCATTCGCTTGCGCCTTTTTTAGGAAAGGTGAAGAAAATTCTTGTCTATTTGTATCTCTTATACTATTGTATAGCCTATTATTATGTATTTTTATATTTCTGAACATACTACTCCATTTTTTTAAACAATTAAAATTTTTTTACCCATTTTCAGTTACTTTATTGATAGTTATTTTTTCAGATTGATTTAATTGATAAAAGAAAATCCTGACTTATAAACGACACAATGTAAGAAAATCGACAAAAAATAATATCTTCATATTTCCTATGAGAAGGAGCAACTGATATTAATTGTTTAAATAATTGCAAACTGTCTCACAAAAATATCACTATTAACATTTTTTACCTGCAACATTAATTCTAGATAATAATAACTTTTACGATTTATAGGCTGAAAAAATTGTTTAGACAAGTGAACTTTTTTTAAACAATTTCCAAATATCTTGAAGGAAAAAAATGTTACTTTTAACATACATCCACTGTATAATTTATTCTAATAAATAACTTTTCACGATTCACAGCCAAAACAAATTGATCAAACAAATAATAACTGCTTAAAAAATAATTAAAAACTTATGACTCATGGAATAAAGATAATTAATTTTGAGAAAATTATTTTAAAAAGACAGCATTAAGCATGAATTTGACATACAAAGTCTATCTTACATTTCTGGGGCATTTTCCGGGTACAATTCAAGGAGGTTGGAAGTGCCAAGTCTTAAGTTTATTAAGAGTTAATTATTCCTTCAACCTTCTTTGAGAGGTGACTAAACTTTAATTTACAAAAAGTTAATAATAAGTACTTCTTGTTTTAATTTTGTCGAAAAACGAGCTTTTCCCATTGAAAACCCTATGTAAATTTCAAAATCCTGGGGGCGCGGGTTAATATTGACCGATGTGTAAAAATAAAAATAAAGAATGTCTTTTTATGTAAAACGAAAACATTTTCTGGGTGGGGGGGGGGGGGGCGATCGCCAATAATCAAATGTCGAATCCTTGGACCACCCTACTGGACAATCATCCGGAAGAACTGGGCAAAAGCCGGGACAAACTTGAGTCAAGAGAAATCCGGGTTAAAACCAGAACTGAAATATCATACCGGATCGTGTCCCGTATTTTATAAGTTGCGCCTTTTGTAAATAAACTTGCTTCGATCATTTATTTAAAAAATATATGTAGACGTACGCATAAAAAGGGCCCTGATGGCATGTTTTACTAGAGGAGATATTTGTGTTTTTTTAAGTGAGGGTGAAAATTATTATTTTGTGGTTATGGGAATTTTATAAAATATTAAACAATATTTTTTTCTTGGGAACGGCTTAACCCATTTTGATTATGTGACTCTACAGAAAATGGTCGGGAAAAAAATTATGCAACTACTACATTAGTTTTTTAAATAAAAGTACGGTTTGCCGGCCACTAAACAGTGGACCCAAAAACGCACCAGGGGACAAGTAAATTTTAAGCATACAATTTTTAGATTTATTTAAAGCCCTGACTACGTTTACTGATATTGCAATACGAATAACCATATTTTGTTGGTACCAATAGTGGAACCTGGAAAAGGGGTTATTTGTACCGAAATGTTTGTATAAATAGTCGGATTTTTGTAGGTACGTATAATCATTACCTTCACTTAAAAATAGGTCCTAAATCAGTGCAAGAACTACATGCAAATAATTTCCAGTGAGCGACGACAGTTACAAAATTTATAAGAGTATAAACAAATTAATAAGCAAAATTTCTTTTTTGAGGATTCCCAATGTTTACATTGTTTGTGGAATCAATTCAACACGCTTTTCCAATGACCCTTTGCTATGATAATTTGCATGTGCAAAAGCATTCTTAATAGTTTCAACATCTGTTTATAAACATTATTTAATTAATTGACAATTGTGTTTAGTTTTTAATGTTTCATAACAAAAATGCATCGGAACAATATTTTTAATTGATTGCGTAAACAAACTTCTACATATTCCCCGAAAAATCGCCAAGCTGCATTGCTTTTTAAAGATTCTTAACATAATTAAGAATTGTTGTCAATTTTCAAAGTATCACAACAAAAAGTTTTCAATTCCATGAAAAAGAAATTGAGGCCATTTATTGAAAAGTATTCAAACTATAAATTTGTTGATAAAAATGTGTTAAATATTTGCCAAATCGTATATATTTTAAATTATTCGTAGCTAAACATTCATTTTGCACATTTTATAACAGAAATATGGATTATGAGGAGCGGAACGTTGCAAATTTTCAAAAAATGACTTTTTTTGTTAATTTTCTTATACCATTGTAAAATTTTTTTATACATTATTCTCACTGATTGTAAATTATTGCTCTATAGATCTTTTACTGATTTAAGACAATTTTTAATCTTCAAATATTAGGTATCTCAAGTATATATCCCGTAGAAAAAAATTATAAAAAATTTGAATTTTTGTTTATATCATTTTTTTGCGAAATAATATATAATTTTTTAATCATTTTTCCATCGATTTCCATGACATATTTTGTCAGGATTCAAAAACGCACAAACTGTTCTCGAGGAAAAAATATTTGTCAATTTTCCATAAAACATTTATAACTTTCATATACAATTAATATTTCAAATAACGTTTCAAATACATATAATCTTTCAGGGAATTCATCCTCACTTTGTTACTAACTTATTCTGAAAATCTGGACACATTTTGCAACCTGAAGGTCCTAAAGGACTTTAAATGCAGGAAATTTAACCGGCTATTCTATTCCCTGTTCATGCGGACACCCATATATTATATATAGTAATGAAACATATCTTTGTATTTTCCTTAATCAAGATGTCCGAGATCGATCATAAAAAATGTTTAACATTCCTATAGATTATTCAGATTTAAAGCAGGACGAAACGCGTATGGAACATTTTACTTCACTTTGTGGTGTTTTATTTGAATTTATGGGAAAATCGGAGCTTCCTAATCCAGCAGAGCTGATGGGAATTTATGGAAGAATGTGTGTTAATTCTTTCAATATTCTGGATCATGACATGAACAGTATAGGAGTGGGAATTTACTTAGCACCTTCTATAATTGACCACAGTTGCCGACCTAACGCTCTTGCGGTTTTTGAAGGTACCACGATTATTATCAGAGCTCTTCAAGATGTTCCTCGTTTCGACTGGACCAAGGTGAAGTAAAATGCAAATAAAAATTATACTATTTTTGAGAGGATGACCACTAATATTTTGCTAGTATATATTTTCCTGTAGATAAAAATATCGTACATCGATTTGATGAATTCGAAAGATGCGAGACAGACAGAACTACTAAATACCTATTATTTTCTATGCGATTGCGAAAAATGTAACGAGCCTGAACCAGTTGTAGAAGCAGCTTTGTGTCCTGAAGCATCTTGCGCAAAAGCTTGCAATATTAATGAGAAAAAATGCATACACTGCGGTGAGGAAATCTCAGAAGATTTTTGGAAAGATTTCGAGGATACGAGAGATTTTACGGCGCACCATTTGCAAAACATGAAGACTATGGCTTGTATCCTTTTACTATAATTATTAATTCAGGATATCCGCTGGACCGGGAAAACAGGAAATTACAATAAATTTATTTTTGGACGGGAATTTTACAAATTTTTAGAAGAAAAATCTGTCTAGTCACTTGTGATATCAAAAATTTCATATCACATGATATAAGGTAATTAAAAATAAATTCGATTTCAACCCATGCAATTGGGAATTTTGAGATAAAAAAAAGAAGGATTTTTTAGTTTTTATCATTGTTTGGTTGTTCATTTGAAAACAGAAATTAGAGAGTGTCACTGTAGAACAAATTCACTGTGTACCTATTCGTAACGTAGTATAAGCAAACAAATTAATAAACAAACCATACATGGACATCATGTAATTTTTCCCACAGAATCGAATGGCGCTATGGGTTATTCAGTATATTGAATGTTTGAAAAAAAATGTTAAATTAAAACTTGTTTTATAACTCTAACTAACGCTAACTATAAAGTTGCTGTCATTAGATCTTGCTTTATTCAAAGATTTTTTTAAAAACTGAGATGTTTCTAGAAAAATCCAATTCGTAATTGTGTCATCTGGACTTTTGATTTGATTTTTGCCTACATAAAGCACTGTTTGTTAATTTTGTTCAGGAATGAAGGAAGATATTATATTTACCTTCAATATCCGTTATTTTTCGAACGTTTTAACATTTTTGTTATTATATTATAAGAATAATTGGATGTTTAATCTATAGTTACAAAAGAAGAATCTTGTAAAATTTAGATTTTAGTATTTTTTACACGTAACACACTTGCTCGTAATGACGGAAAATCTAAAGTAGTCGACACACTGCCAAATGAAATGTAAAAAACTTAATATTTCATCGGGCGAGTTTTTGCTGATTAAAGAAGTAGAATGTTCAAATATAATTTTGACAACATTTTAAACATGAATATTCTCTAATATTGGAAACATCACTAATGAAAGTCTAGGTTTGTAATTTCGTATCATACTTACCCATATCGACCCTACAATTTTAATTGTTATATTTTAAGAATTTTTCATTTGCGTGTCAAAATGTTGAATTTTGATCTGTAAATAAGAATTGAACAATTATTATTTTTAGCGACGTTTTGAAAGTCAGAAATGTTCAAATTCCACCCTCCGGCCCTTCTAGTCTTAAACAAATTTAATCGGCCAATTGTTAATGTTTTTGGAAACATTAACAATTTACAGCACAGCAACAATTTCAGCTGTAAGGTTACGCATTTTTTAATTTCAGTGACTGTGAAAAATGTTTACGGACCGGGAAATGACCGGGAATTTTTTTCCAGTCTTAAAACGCCCCGCTGCGATTAATTTCGTAGAATGAGTTTTTGTTAGATAAATTAATAACGAGTTAATAATTGGTTCGTAAACTCAATTTATGGTCCCAATCTTAAATATAATGATATAGAATTTATGAGATTTCGAGAATTACCCTTAACTAACGCAGATCTTGATATAAGTAAAATGTGTCTAAAAAGACAAAAGGGTGTTTTTCATCCTCTTAATTTGCAACACGTTCGCACAATGGAATCAGCATTTGACGCCGCTGTGTCTTTAGAGTACTGGGAAGAAGCTGAGTTTTATGCTTTGCAATTGATTCCAGGTTATTTGTAAGTGCTTATCTACTCGATAAATTAAAGTAAATCATTTAAAAAGAAAACATTCTTTCTAACAAAATTAAATTCTTATTATTTTTTAGACATTATTACGACTTTGCGCATCCTTTAACGGGTCTGTTATACCTGATGTTGGGCAAGATGCAGTTGCATTTAGAGAAAATTAAGGAAGCTCTCGGAACATTAAAAACGGCAAATTCCATTTTGTTAATAACGCACGGCGAAAAACATTCTTTGATTCGTGAAAGTCTGAGGCCTTTGCTTTCACAAGCCATCGCAGAAACACGTGGAATTACTAACTAATTTAGTATTTATTTATGTAATATAGTTTTTTAATCATTAAAAACAATGCTTTACTGATACGAAATCGCTTAAAAAATGCGATCGCATTCCACGAATGTTTGAAATTATGTTATGTTGACAGATGACGTTTCTATAATATAACCAAAATTGATTGGTAACTAATAAAAACATTTCCATATTTGAGTTTATAACTTAACTTGTTTCATTTTTATCCTTTATTCTAAAAAATATTTAATTTTAATATTAAGGAGTTATGAAGTAATGTTAATGCAATTTTAAAGATTTTTTTAACCATGCTGACAACATTGTTTTGAAAATGACTACAGAGAATCGATAACTACATATTTTTGTGTACTTTTTCAATTAAAAAATGTTAAAAACTGGAAGAAATATGGCTGTTGTCGCAAAACAATTATTTTTTATTTTTCCAGTGATATATATATATATATATATATATATATATATATATATACGGAGTTTGTGAACGACAGGATTCTCATTTGGACCAAATTTTTTATTTTGTGTGGCCAAAAACCCGAAATTATAGAATCTGAAAAATCGAAAATGTTTGAAAAATTGAGGGAAAATCTAATTTTTGCTAAACCCTTTGTTCACGAACTCTGCATAGAAATATACTAATGAAATTTCGTTGGTATTTTATTTCAGATAATCCGTTACAGAGGCATCATGCTCACTGAAAGTATTAGTGAAAAAACGTGTTTGGCGGTAGCTGCAACATTTTCCTCCGTTTTCAACATTTTTGAAGGAAAAGCTGCCTGCAAATGTGTAGTAATTGATCCTCTGCAATCCATTGAAATAAATTTTTTTAACATGGCTTAAAAAATCTTGAATCTTGATATTTGGAATTAACTCATCAGGACATATAAAGTAGATTTATTTTTAAATAATAAAACACAAAGAAATTTTAATTTAATATGTTTCATTTATAATTACAACTTATTTATAAAACCTTCTTGAAAATCAGTGCAAATAGATAGAAAAATCAATTCAATGAAAGAAATCCGATTCGGTTTACATAGTAATTTAAAACGTGTTAAAACGGTCGCCAACATGATAAAAATCAAGATGTAATGAAATACCAACCCTAGCAACGCAAATAACATTTGCCATATGTTCGCGATTTGACGTGACGGTGACAGTTATCAGCTGCTTTCTAATGGTCGGTGTGTGTTTAGTGATTACATGATTTAAAATGTCAAAATATTATTTTGGATCTCTCATAATGAACCGTAAGTCTTTAAATTTGTGTATAATTTGTGAATAATTTGTGACATTTTTCTTGAGAGAGAAATGATTGTTTTTCCTAGAAACATCAGTGTTTTCAAGATAATGGAGCTTTTGTTGTCAATTTTTGTTTATTTATAAATTTCTAGGTAGTGTAATATTCAAGAAGTAATTAGGTTGCTTATTATTGCACTAGAAAATCAAGTTCTGTTGCGAGAGTACATTGAACTTAACCTCAACTTTTGGAGTATTTTAATTTTTATTCGCGAATTTTTGAAATTTAATGAGTGGGTGTAAGTAGCTGTATTTAAATTATTACTCTTGGATATTGTTTAAGTGATAAGATAAAGCTAAAAGGTCGTGGAAAATATGGAATTTCATTAATTGAATTTTTGCAGGATAATAAAAAGGACAGTTGATTCCGGTTATTACTGTCTTAGAAAAGAAGGTAAAAATGTTCAACGCTTTCAAGAGATTGACTGGAAAATCTGACGGAAATGCCGCGTCAAGACCAAATCATCAATCCATGCCCACCAATTTACAGAGAAAATTTGCTAAGGGCGTTCAATATAACAGTAAGTAAATTTGTCATGAGAAACTTGAATCTTTTTTTTCATTCTTCGCTTATGAAATATTTATTTTCTTTAAATGGAAAGAGTAATTAATTAAAATATTTCAGTCCTTTAATATTATTATAAGATTTTGGTCTTACTGTATTTAAAATGTGGTAAAGAACGTTAAGGTATCTCACTTTCGGGATATTCAACTTACAAATTACAAAAATGATTAGTTGAAAATGTCGATGTTAATACAGTTTTATGATTCGAATTTTCGAGGGGTTGGCCATACGCTCCATTTTTTAATATACGCCAGATTTCTATGTTTCAAAATATTTTATAGAATTTAAATGGTTTTACGAGATTTCACAAAAATTTCAAAGATTTAAAAATATTTTAAAGATTTGAAGCGGCTTCAAAGCTTTTGAAATACTTAAAAAAAGATTTCAAAGATTTTAAGAATAAATGTACATCCGATTTCAAAGATTTCAAATGATTTGAAAATAAAAAAAAAAGTTAAAAAATATTTTAGAAAATTAAAAAAAATTAGGATTTGAAAAAAGTTCGAAGATTTTTATGAAGGCATGTACATCACATTTCAAAAGATTTTAATTGTTAAACAATATTTCATAAAAGTTTTACAGATTTCACAAATATTTCCAAATTTTTTCAAAAGCCTGTTTGTCAGATTTGAATTATGTCAAAAGATTTCAAAGATTTTAAAAATTCCACCAAGATTTCCAGAAATTTCAAAGATTCCAGAAATATTTCAAAAGGTTTGGAAACATTTGAGAAAATTTCAAATATTTCACGGAGTCGTGTATATCAGATTTCAAAGATTGCAAACGATTTCACAAGGATTTTAAAACATTTTAAAAGATTTCGAAAGACTTTAAAAAGATTTTAGAAGATTTAAAAAAGATTCAAAAGATTTTATAAAGGCGTGTATATCAGATTTATAAGTAGATTTGATGAGAATCAAATCAATCCTTTCTTCGATCGTCAATTTAATTATCAGCAAGAATTTGTGCAGGTTTTACGGTCTTCATTCAATTAAAAGAATAAAAACGAAAATTACTTTAAAGTTCGTTTAGTAAAACTCGACGTTTCGGCAATCACTGCGTGCCTTTTTCAGAGAATATAAATAAATAATGTATACATAGCGACCGTTTCTAACAAGTAATAACAAACGAATTCGTTTTAAAAATAAAGAAAAAAGGGAAAATACCTGTGTTAATTTTCTTGTACAGAACAAGAATATTCCATTTTTGGAGTCATACATGTCAGTGTTTAGGAGTCAATTTTTTAAAGTCTTTTTTTAAATAATTACGACGTTTGTCATCAAATGAAAAAAAGCGTATCAAACAAAAACATCATAAGAATTAAAGAGACTTTAAAAAACATTTTAATTAACAGAAAAAAAAACAAAATCTTTCAATGTTTTTGGACAACGACGAACATATAACAAAGTAGACAAGAGACATACAATTAAGGTGGTAAATGCATTAATGCAGAGTAAAGGCGAACATTTAAAGGAACCACAAATGAGGATAGCGCGCCAAAGCAAGAATTTAAACATGGTTATTGTTTACTTTAAAATACTTTGATATATTTTGTTGGCATTTATAATTTCTGTCTGTAAATTAATCGAAATATTATGATATTTGTTTATAAAATTGGCGATTTCATAAATACGTTTAACAGTATTGAAAGTTCCACATAGTTAACATTTTAACTTGAACATAATAATTCAATAAATTATCTTGATTTACAAATTATAAAAACAACTGAAGGTAAGTTAATTACCAATTGGTTTAAAAAACCTTCATGGTTCTTATTCACGGTTCTTCATTCTCACTATTTATATTGTCAAAAGGTCGGCCTAATAAAAGGTTTCATAGCTAGATGCACATTAAGTGATATTAGATTCAGAAAAGTGGATTTGGATCAAATAAAATAACTTTAGTTCAAAATAATTATCCGCTTTCTCTGGTAAATAGTATTATTTATTTTAAAAATTTTTACTTAATCAAAAATATATGGATAGTACCAAAAATTTGTATGAAATTGTATATTTTATTAAATATAATTGTTGCAAAAAAGTTTATATTGGAGCAACCGGTAGAAAATTAAAAACTAGAGTTTCGGAACATAAAAGAGACTGTAGAGTTACAAATTTTAACACAGGTCTTTCACAACATTATTGGGACTTTTATTGGGACCTTTCTTTTGATTTTGACTTTACTAATATGAAAATCCTAGCTAGAGAAAAAAATACATATAAAAGACGCATAATAGAATCCATTTTTATAAACAAATATCATAATATTTCGAATTACTTACAGACAAAAATTATGAATGTAAACAAAATATATCAAAGTATTTGAAAGTAAACAATAACCATGTTTAAATTTTAGTTGCTTTGGCGCGCTTTCCTGTTTTTCGGTTCCTTTAAATCTTCGCCTTTATTCTGTATTAATGAATTTACCACCTTAATTGCATGTCTCTGGTCTACTTTGTTATATGTTCGCCGTTGTCCAAAAACACTTAAAGATTTTGTTTATTTTTATTTCATTTGGTGTCACACATCATAATTATTTTTAAAAAATGACTTTAAAAAACTAACTCTTAAACATTGATATGTATAACTCCAAAAAAGGAATATTCTTGTTCTGTACAAGCAAATTAACACAGGTATTTTCCTTCTTTCTCTATTTTTATAAAGAATTGGCTTGTTCTTACTTGTTAGAAAAAATCGATATGTATATATTATTTATTTACATTCTCTGAAAAAGGCACGCAGTGGTTGCCGAAACGTCGAATTTCATTACACGAACTTTAAAGTAATTTTCGTTTTTATTTTTTTAATTAAATGAAGACCGCAAGACCTACAAGATTTTAAAGATTTCACAAAGATTTCAAAAAGATTCAAAAGATTTCACAAAGCCATGTTTATCAGACTTTATAGATTGCAAACGATTTCAACAGATTACAAGGGTTTTAAATGGTTTCAAAATACTTGCCAAAGATTTCATAAGGGTTGGAAAGTTCTTGGAGATTTCAAATGTTTCGCAAATATTTACAAAAAGATTCGAAAGTTGTGACAAAGGCATGTATATCAGATTTAATAGCTTTTAAAAGACTTCACAAAGATTTCAAAAGGTTTGCAAAGATTTTAGAAGGTTTCATATATATCACAAAGATTTCAATAAGATTCAAAAGATTTTATAAAGGCGTGTATATCAGATTTCACAGATTGCAAACGATTTCACGAAGATTTCAAAAGATTTCAAAGATTTTAATTGGTTTCAAAAGGCTTCGCAAGGATATTTCATGGATTCTAAATATTTTACAAAGGTTTTAAATATTTCAAACATTTAAAAAAGTTTCAAAAGATTTCACAAAGGCTAACATATCAAATTTCAAACGATTACACAATGATTTAAAAATATGTATTTCAATGATTTCAAATGGTTTTAAAAGACTTTTAAAAGATTTCAAAAATATTTAAAAGATTGGAAAGATTACAGAAAATTTAATACAGATTTTAAAAATCTCGCAAAAATGTCAAGAATTTCATCAAGATTTCACAAAGGCGTTGTACGTTAGATTTAAAATATTTCAAATGGTTTGAAAAGATTTTACAAATATTTGAAAAAGATTTCAAAATGTTTCAAAGGACGTTTAGGATTTTTAATATTTCACAATAATTTCAACATTTCAAAGATTTACAAATTATTTACACTTTAAATGTTCCTAAAAAGTCAATAATCTTTTTAGTAATTTCAAGTAATGAAGTATTTACTAAAATAAAAATAGTACAGAAGCTGTTGGTGAACAAAATATGCAATGCCTAATTTTTTTACATGAGAGGAGTAGGCAAAAAAACATGATAAATCGATAATGTGGAAAAAATGAGTTACTTATGGTTTTAGCATTTTTAGAACTAGAGAAATATAATTATTGACCCTTGGCTTTCAATAAAATCATATCCCTTTAAAATATCGCTATTATATAAATTTTCCAAACTTTAAAATATTTGAATTAAAATTCGTTTTTTTTTTTTTATTTGAGTGTTCAATATACTTTAAAGCCTATATAAATACAATACGTTCAATATTTCGATAATATCAGATAATCAGTTAGATGGTCTCTTCTAGAGGATCATATTTTAATTTTTCTTATATCTCTGGTGTGTATGACATAAAGCATTTGTCTAATTAGTGAAAAATCATCTTGAATTGAGTTGTCATGTTATTTTTCGGTTTGATGTACAAAAAAGGAAACCTGGATAAACTTGATTTCTTGGCCTGGAAAACCTGAAAGACTTTAAATTTTGTTTATAAAAATCTTTAGATACCCTGATTAAATGAAGTGAGGAACAATTATAAAATCGAATAATTTTTCTAGTGAAAATAATTATAAAAGGAGACCGAAACGTGGGCAAGACTTGTTTATTCTACCGACTTCAGGGACAGAAATTTATCGAAGAATATGCGCAAACTGAAGAAATTCAAGTGGCAAGTATTCAGTGGAACTACAAAGCCACCGACGACGTCGTCAAGGTTGAGGTTTGGGACGTCGTTGATCGTGGAAGACGGCGGAGGAAGATGGACGGACTTAAAATGGACAACGCACCTTCTGAAAGCATTTTAGAGGAGCCTGCTTTGGATGCAGAGTTTCTGGACGTTTACAAAGGAACCAACGGTGTCATCATTATGATGGACATAACGAAATCTTGGACTTTTGATTACGTGCAACGAGAACTTCCAAAAATTCCTAGCCATATACCAGTTATTGTTCTAGGTAATCACTGTGATATGTCGCATCACAGATGTATTACTGCGGATCACGTTACTTATTTTATTGACACTTTACAAGGAAGATTAGCTCAAGTAAGTATTCAAAATCTGTTGAGATCCTCTGAAATTCCCGGGAAACTCGTCCATTTTTTGAATCACTTGAAATCTTATGATTTCTTTTAAAATTCGTACAAATCCCGGGAAGTTCCTTGAAATTTAATTTCATTGATTCTCTAAAGTTTTCTAGAAATGCCTTGGAATCTTTTCAAATCTTTTAAATATCATTGATATTTAAAATCCTTAGGAATTTTCCAAAAATCTACGAAATCCTTTCAAATCTCTTGGAATTTATGAATCCCGTAATGTTGGACTCTATAATATATTTCAAAAATCTTTCAAAAATATAACTTTTCATATATAATTTTTAGTATATTTTAATATATAATCTTTGAAGTCCTATAGAATCTGACAAGAAGTCATCCATAGTTACCTAATATCCCTTGAAATATTTTTATATGTTTGATACCCTTTTAAAATCCCTTAGAGTTTTTCAAAAAGTGATAGTAACAATTTCAACATAATTCACGCGGTTTGAAAGTAGTTTAGTAGGTATAGTATGGATTTTACCAAACCTACGCGATTTTATAAGGTCTCCAAGGTGCTTACAGATTAAAAAAATACAATGGATTTCAAAGAATTCGAAAAATTTTAGGATATTTTACAAGATTCCAAGGAATTTAAAGCCCTTTTAAAACCTCTAAAATTAGATAAAACTGTTAGAAATCTCCGAAAATCCCTTGAAATCTTTAAAATTCTCTAAAATCCCTTGGAATATTTTTAATTGCTCTACAAGTTTTTCAATCCTATAAAAGTGCAAAGATGATGGAATCGAAGCTTTTTTTATGTCTGGGAATGATTAATAAAATTTTGGGGGTTAAGAAAGAAATGAAAAACTTTCGTGTTTTCAATTCTCTAATTAATGGAGAACGTTACTGATAAGGGTGACGCTCCGTTAACGAAATTTTTGTGAAAATCTGTTGAAATTTCCAACTTTTGAGATGGCGCATAATGCTATTTAGTTATTTTAGTTAATCAGCCAAGAATTCTGACAATGTATTTTAAATGCAAAGTGAAAAAATTAGTTGCATTAGTGAGTGATTTGAGAAAATATTAGCATTACTTTAATTTGTTTTCAAAATAGTTGCATCATTAAAAAAATGGTCAAAGAATTTAAATAGGCATGTGCATCTGAGACCTGCTAATACGTAATAACCCACAGAATATAAAATAAATATCTCCTAACTAAATAAATTTTCCACAGGTTAGATACGCAGAGACGTCAATGAGGAATGGATTTGGGTTGAAACTTCTGCACAAATTCTTTAATCTTCCATTTCTCCAACTGCAAAGAGAAACGCTTTTGAAACAAATAGAAACCAACGAGGAAGAAACCCGACTGACAATACAAGAATTAGACCTCTATCAAGAAAGCGATGACGCTGATTATGATAAATTTTTAGATAACCTCGTAAATAAAAGACGAGCAGTCGCCGATTCTGCTTCTGCAACCAACCTAGTTCCTATCGTCACATCATCTTTGAGCAACCATCACCTGTCGTCGCCGAATAGTTCCGGAAATCTGAATTCAGACATGCGAAGGACAACATCGATGCCAGGTCCAATCGGCGCTGGTAATCCAATTCCGGTGAAGAACGCAGATATAAAATCTCCGCCAAAGAAAGAAAGCACAGTACCAAAAATGCATGAGAATTCAGGAATTAACTCGCCTCAGAAGCAACAAGTTTCTTCACTATCTTCTGCGCACAGCACCCCGAAGGAAAGTTTAAAGCCGGTAGAAATGTCTGATAGTGTAGACAGCAGGCGAGATTCCATTTCAAGACAGCAGTCCTTTATGTCTAAGATATTTGGTAATAAAAAGGAGGATGAAATGGAGAAGCTACCCAATATTGCTGGGATGAATTTGAACTCTCCTTTGACGAACGTCGAAGACTTTGTACCTGATGATGCCGTCTTGGATAAATCTTTTCTGGAAGAAGGCAATCAAGGATCGCAAGCATTGCCTCATGAACGTGCGGATTCCGATAGGTACAGAATTTAAAAGAATTGCAGTTTAATTTAATTCGTAGACAAATTTATCTTTTAACTAATAAACAATTGCACATTTGTTAGTGACACAGAGACAGCCAATCCCTTAGTCGCCGGGTTCGAAGACGATTTGTCTTCCGGCGACGAAGTTGCAACACCCGTTCAGCTGAAGCTTGCCGAGAATCCTCTGAGTAAACAGAAACATAAGCGTGAGTTGCAAGGTGCGGAAGCAAATCAAGAGATGTTGCCGCAGATCAACAAGCGCGACTCCGTGTCTTCCAGCGAGCAAGACTTCCAAGGTTTTAGTGAATTTGAACTGAGTAATCGAAGAGACTCTGATGCTTTTGATAGTTGGCTTGGTCGGGATTCCAAGTGGCGGCAAAGTCCCGAAGGAGGTGAGGATGTCAGCAGCAACAGTGCCAGAAAAGACAGGCTCGAATTCAGCGACGACAAGAGTCGAGATGTCAGCATGACTAGTTCTAACGTACACCTTGAGCTTCTTGACAATTTTAGTATGCAACATTTGAGTTCGGCTGGAAGCAGTCCTGTCATGAAGGGTAAAAAGAAGCACAAGGAAAAGGTATCAATTTAAACCCAAGTTCAACATGTTATTTCTAATTAATAATATCAAACCGAGGGGTTGATCACTCAACTTTTAAGTGTGCATCAGATTTGATAAGATTTCTTAAAGACCTTCACGTATATATTCGGGTGGCATTTTAGAACAGGATACATGGATAATCAAACAACGTAATTTTTAACTGTAAATATCTCGAAGATTTCAAAGATTTTATGAAGGCTTGTACACCGGATTTCGAGAGTTAACAACCCCAAAAAGAAAAAGCTGGCAGTCAGAGTTAGTAGACAAAATAAAGATTGGCTCAATTGGTCAATTGGCTGCTGGCTTTGGACTATTTACATTTATAATTCATTAATGTAATAATCTGATATAAAAGGAGAAAAATTCATTTATAACAGGAGATTGTACAGATTCTCGATCCTTTTCCGGAAATTCTTACTAAGGAGCATGCTGGTGGTGATTTATAATTTGAAGTCGCAGTGTAGTTCCAAGTATAGCTTTGCATGTAATAATTGAATTGAAAACTAAGTTGAGCCAAACGTTTTTTATTTAATTGTATAACACTAGAATACTTTTATTAATAATATATTATATTATTCAGAATGAGGACAAAGAGAAGAAGAAAAAGAAGAAGTCCAAGGAAAGAGAAAAGGATAGGGAGAGAGAAAAAGAGAGGGACAAGTCCGAGAAATCCGAGAAGGAGAAGAAGAAGAAGAGACGTTCGTTACAGAAATCGAAAGACGAGAATCGAGAACGAGATGAGCTTGAAGAATTTTTGAACGGTTCTGCTACAAGAGTTAATGTTGAAATGGCATACGAAGCCATATAAAAATCTTTTCTATTCTTTCGTCCGGCATGAAGTTTTTTCGGTGTTTGTGACCTGTTTACATTTCTCAAGACTTTAAATGTTGCTACTAAGATAAACGGCTTGAACTTTGGAAGTTATTTCAAAAGGAAGTACTAATTTCATAACTTTAATAAAATTTTGATGGGCTTCGTATTACAATTTTTTTGACAGAACTTGTTACGTAGATTTTTGAAACAAGTAAGAACTAAAAATAAGCCAGTAAATACATATAATCAAAAATTCCGTATCAAATCATGCATTTAATCGTGCATTTTTGGTAATTTTTTCAGAACTTTCAAGAAATCTGCATTCCAAATAATTACGTAAACAGTTTCTATCCTACTGCAGAGTCTGAGATAGGTATTTGTGATTTAGGTTTATTTTTTAGTTGATATAGAACTATACAACGACAATGTTTGCCACCGAAGAAAATTTTGATTTGATCGAGTTTTTTGTAGTAGCTAAAGTAATAGAAAATTTTATCAAACCAAATCTATTCTTCGTAATTGCCGAGCCTTTAATTAATAATTGCTTGACTGACTACAATCAGTTGTTTTAATCTCTATTTTTTTATTGTTATAGTGAAGTGCAAAACAGATCTGTCACATCGTCCGTTTCCTATTTATATAACCGTTTATCATTGTTAATTGAGATTTTAGATGATGACATTGTTATATTTTTGCCATCTAACTTAATTATTTCCTGTACGTTTATTCCATATTCAAAACGGTTGCGTTTATATATATATATATATATATATATATATATGTTTTTTTGTGACCATTTCATTAATTTTGTTCTCATACAATCATTTAAACTGAAGCCACGAGCTTTCAAGAAGTTTGAAAATCTTAAAGAATGTAGAAGTTCATTATAAAACTGCGACAAACTTTTATGAAATCTCTCAAATCTAGAGAAATCGAGCGCGGCGCAGTAAGGTGGTCCAAAAAACGCTTTTCGAACTACATGGCAAGTACCCCCCCCCCAAGTTTCTATTTTCCGGAAGAAATAAATCCGTAATTGTTTGTTTCAAATTCAAATATTTACGCGTGTCATCGGGCACTTCAAAGTCCCATTTGATTCATGTAGGAGAATTTTTGATTTTCAAAAAATTGAACTCGTGCTCCTTTTTTAGGGATTAAAGGTGAGTGTCACCTCTAATATGACCAAAAAATAAAAATTAAATGGACAACTTGAACATTTCGCATGATTTTTTAATCAATGTTAAACTGTTTAAAGAAATGTAAATTATGTAAATAATTGTTTATCCAAAAATTATTCTTATTTTCTGATTGAAATGTAATAGTTCGTCCTTGTTTGGACTAGTAAATTCTTTAAGAAGTATTATATAATTAATTAAACAATTATTGTTTATTTAGAAAATTTCTAAAAGTTGAGCCAGACATGTCGAATTTTTTCTCATATTGGTATAATATGCTACGTTTTGTTGAATAATTACACAATTTTGATATATTTCTTCTAATTTTTAACGAATAAATTTTAACGTTTTTATTTCTTTGCTCAAGCAGTTTTTTCCAATAACTTAATAAAATGAAATAAAATAGAATACATACTATTAAAAATATGGATCAATAATATAAAATATAACGCATAGAATTATGTTTGTAAATATATATTAATATATTTTTGTGTCTTCCAGTATGTTAGCTTGATATTCATAAAAGACTTTCAAATTCTTTCAATAAACTTATTAAACTATATATAATATTACAGTAATATAATATACAGTGAGAAAAAATATCTCTTCAATCCCTAAAAAACTTTAATTTCGAAAGAAAAAAAATCATGGATTTATTTCCCCCAGAAATGAAAACTGGGAGGGGGGAGTGTCTTGTCCTCTGGAGTGAACAAAAACATTACATTTTTTGGACCACCCTACTGCGCAGCATTCAAATTGTCGCCGCGAGAAGTGCCGAGAAGCGAGAAACTGCGAGAAACATGGCTGCGAATGTGTGCTCGCTGCGTCTTACTGTGATCGCTTAATTGAGAAGAAAGTAGTGAAATAATTCAAGATTGTATCATCGGCGACTTTAAATATTTAAACAATGTCCCAGTGCTTTCGAACTATCTCCATCAAACTCCCTCCGTTTGTTGGAACAAGAAAACAATTAACACAATTCGACCGACAGCTGCCAAAACACATTAAATCATCCACATTTTTGGAAGAGGTAATGTTATTGTAGATCCCTCACGTAAAAGTTCTTTTTCCCATTTCAGTTTTTGTTAAAAAGAATGCGATCGTGTCAAATTCAACAGCAATCCTCATGTACTGTCATTGTTTCGACTGCGAATTATTGAACCACGTTAAACATAACCTCCAAACCCTTACATAATGTTCGATTTTTTCTGCAAAATAAAATAAATTTTAATGATGTGATTCTTAATTTTATTTATTTGTTTCACTTCTTGATAATTTGATTGCCATACGTTTCCTCAAACATGACTTTAGTCAAGATACCTAATTTGTTTAAGTCTACTGGGTCGACTAATTATTTTGAAGTTTTGCCATAGCAAATTTCTGGATATATAAAATGTGTTTTGCAGTCTTGTGCAAATTTAGAGCTTTTTATTATGCAACTAGTAAAATTGAAATTGCTAGGTTTATTTTAATTTATAATAAAACAAAAAGCTTTTTTTAAGGAGATGATTCTAAATCAAATCACATTGTTCTTCGAAAATTTGTTTAATTAGGTACTTTCTTGTAGACTGTTTGGATTTTATAATTATTAATCATCGATAACTATTAACTGTGCTTAATTCAAACCATTCCGAAAAGTAAATATAAAATCCGATTTTCCAGTTTCTTGGAGCACGGAGTGTCCTGAATCCTGCAGTAACTTTAGGAGAATCACCAGAATCGAACAAGAATTTTCCGCTTTTCCTCTTATTTGCAAACCAGTCTAATTCATCGCTGGATGATTTAGTAATTCCCTTGAAACAAAATATCCAAAAGCAAAGCAGCATTGCAAAGTTTGAGGAACTAGGGGAACGACAAAGTTTTACAATCCCCTTATCAGTGATAAAACCAATTGATACACCACTCGAAGCGAACTGGAGGAATAATAGACAAAAAGTTACGAGGAACCAACACAGTAAATATGTACAGGAAGTCTATCATAAAAGGGCTTCCTTCACGATAAATGATCATGCTCTTAATCAAATAATTCCTCCCGATATTGAAACCACAACAGAGCTTTTGACGAGTGGAGGACATAATCTTGAAGCAGAAAAAACGAAAGGTGTTTCAGAAGGTGGTGATAGTAAACCAAGTCAGGAGCAGCTAGAGTATATATTTAATAATCTGAGGGACGAGGTAATTATATTCCGTGATCGTTCTCATATACTTCATCACATTTAAAGGATATTCATTTACTTCCTTTCGAGGGGTTGACGACAAAAGATTGCCAAGATTTCGAAGACAGGGTGTTCAGCCGGCCGGGGATTTGAGCAAACCCAGGGAATATTATTTAGGAATGGGAATATAGATATTTTATCATGAAATCGACTTTTTACTTTATCTCTTTTTATTGTTTACTCGAGAATTAGACCACTACAAATGATTGTTTTATTTTATAGAGTTATAACTTAGCTAAATCATAACCCTAGTGGACCTATGTATTTATCAACCGGTTGTCAATATACAGAGGCCTGAAGTTTTCACTTTTTAGGTGCTTTTTCACGTTATTGTAACTTCTTTTAGTATTATACTTACTTAAAATTTTATTTTATTTAAAAAAAGAAGCTTTTTTTAAATTCTTTGAAGTCATGTAGAAAAAAATGTGAGCTGGAAATAATTTCGCAGTCAAGTTGAAATTGTTACGCTAGAAGGTGCCATTTTATAATTATATATATGCATACACACAAAGAGTCATCTCAAGTTACATGTAAGGTTAGAAGCAAGTTAGAAACACTCTTTAAAATAAAATGTAGACCCACTTTTTCTTCTATATGACTGTAAAGTTTTAAAAAGCTGTACAAAAAATTGAGCATGTTTTTTTCCAAAAAATCAATTTTAAAATTGATTTTTAAAGAAAATCAAAATGAAAAAACAATTTTTTTCAGAAGATTTTCACAAAATCGTATGCAACAGATTTTGATTGGCCAACCCCTCCCTCTCTTCTAAAGATTTAATCCCAACAATATTGTTTCAGTTACCGTTTTTATTCGTTAGAGTAATGGACTATTCTGTCTATCGGCCGGATATTGTGTTTGTAAATAATATTCGAGGGGTAGTGACTACGTAAGTTTTCCATCGGATTTAATTGTCTTTAATTTATAAAATTTTCTCTATGATAATATCGGTATTTTTCAGGGGCATGTTTGGTTACGTGAAACAAGTTGCTTTGCTGAGGACAATTGGACATTTAAAATTCGCCTACATAAAATTCGATATATTAAAAATCACTATGCATCCTGAGGATGACAGCATTAAAGTCCGTTGGCGCATTCGAGGAGTACCCGGACTGAAAGTATTTGTAACCTTCTGGAAATTCAAATTCTGGAAAATATCGGAAGCTATTAAGACAGACCAAGAGACGTAAGTTTAAAATGGAATTTAGAACAAAATCGGTGTTGTTTTCATTTTTTTTTTTTTTTTTTAATAACAATTTTTTTTTAGATGGTATGATGGATTCTCGACCTTTTATGTCGACGGTCGAGGTAAAATTTACAAGCATGTAGCAGATAAAATGATGCCTGATCAGGACTCAGTACTTCCCAAAGACAAAACAGCAATTGCCGCAAAGCTGGCATTATTCTTAGGTATCGAAGACTTAAGAAACATCGTCCCTGACGCGTCCTCTACGATTTCCAACTTGGGCAACTTTTTCTTTCAATCGGGGAAAGAAAAAGGTTTAGAGAAAGCCATGTTGAAAATGAAATAATCAAGACGCGCACTAATCGAACGATCGAGTATATACGAACGAAGCTTTAGCCACAATAGTGCGAAATTCATTTTGCAATAATACAGCTAAGTACTGCAAGTACGAATTACGCGTAATAAATGTGTCAAGAGATAATTTATATCGAACCTTTTTGCATTTTCAGTGTACATTTCAAACACATTTAAGATTTTTATGTGTTTCTTTATTTTAGGAATGTAAGGTTTCCTAATTTTAGGAATCATTTTAGGGAATAATAATTTCATTTTCAATTCAATCGATAAAATCGCTTTTTTTCTAAATGCATGAAATGAATATTTAATTTAAATCGTGAAAGTGCTAAGTATAAACTCCATCGTCGCATTTGCATCAAGTTTTTCTTCCACAGAAATGGCATTACTTAAATAGAATTGTAGAAAAACAGCTTTTCACTTTGCTTTCGTGTTTTTCATTAACGTAACTTTTGCGAACTTTTCGCATTCGAGAAGTTTTAGGTATTGAAAGTCTTCTAATCGCAACGTGTTAGTACTTGTAATATACTATTTATTATCACGTATTTAACTAAATTAAGTCTCGAAGGAATGTCGATTTGCTAAGATTATTCAAATACCAATGAATTTTATAACTTCCATAAAATTCTACTTCCAGCATTTCGAACTAATGAATAACTATGTTGGATGGTTCTTGTATTGGTCATTTAGTTGTACATAATGCACTCGTATTTTCAAAATAAAATTATTATTATTACTACAAAATATAAATGTATAAACTTCCATCCTCTCATCCATTGTACATATACAGACATTCACAAATTGTATTAACGTTTAGTTGCAGACCAAACCTGAAATAAGATACAATTTTTAGATTTGCATTCAAGAAAATTATTAGAGAAATTGATTCTGAAGAGTAGTAATAAATTAGTTACCTAAATAGTCGTCCATGAGTGTGCCAATGGCAAACTGAAAGAACGATACATTAATTGCGAAAATATTGCAAGAAATTTATGAACGGTGTAATAGTTTTGTACTTACGATTCCAGTAGCATCTACTCTCGTTCCGACAATTTTCAGTCTTATTTCGTCGTCAGCTTGTATAACGACGTCCTCTTCCTTTGATTTGTAGCAAGGAGGATTAACATTTGGACAGAATTGCATATCGGCGGGAATAGACTGAAAAAAAGGAATTAGAACGAAAAATATTCTCTATTAGCATTTCCGATTTTTTTTAAAATTAATTAGGTTTTTACATACATGGTGTGAAATAAAACACGACAATGGACCAATCTCAGCGAACATTCCAACCTAGAATCGTGAATATTTATATTAATGAAATATAGAGTTCCTTAATATTAATATCTCAGGAATCACATCGGTTCAGTAGTTCAATTTTGGGGTAAAAAGGTATTTTTCAACAACAAAAAAAAGGGGGGGGGGGTTAAAATAATACTTCAACAGTCGCATCTATTCTTTAGCAAATTTTCTAGGCATTTTTGGGTCTGAGTTCTTTTTTTAAAACTAGCTTTTAAAAACCTATTGAAGACTTTAACACTATCTACTGAAAAAAATACATCAGAACAAAATTCAAGTAGAACAAAGATAAAAAATTTGATACACAACAAAACTGAAGAATGCTCATGTTTGCATTTTTAAATATATTTCTATTAGTAGAAAGATTTTGATTCGTTATTTTCATCAATTTGGTTCTCGTATATTTTTTTTTTAGTGGACAACACTGAGTTGCAAGTATCTTTCTAAGCAAGCCTACTTTTTCTGATTTTATTTCCTTGGCGTTTAAATTTGTTTTTCACATATTTTTTCAGTTGAAAGCTCTCAAATGTTCACAACATTTTTTAACTACCATCTAAAAATACAATTATACATTTTGTTTGCAACTGTATAGTTGAGAATTTATTCCTTTGTGGTTAAAAATGGTATAACTTGGTAAAAATTCGTCTTTATATGTTAAAAGATACACTTTTTTATTTAAAATTCTATTATTTGGTTGAAGTTGAACTTTTTTGTTGAAAATTTATATTCGTCTGTTGAAAATTATTTTTTTAATAGAAAATTCATCTTTTTGGATAAAAAAATCAATAGTTTGATTGAGAATTCGTCGTTTTTGATTGAATTAAGTTGTTTTTGATTTTTTGTAGAAAATTAAAACACAGTAAATCTGGATTAATTTATCAGGCGTGACAAACAAAAAGAGAAGCAGGAGAGAGACAAAATAGTCCCAAGACTGAATTTATTGTAAAGATCAGCCACAAAACCGACACTCAATCCAAATTTGACTGTCCTTGGTTAAAAGTTGAACTACTTTGCAAAAAATTATTTTTTTTGGTTAAATATTCATCATTTTAGTTTTAAAAATTAATTTCATTAGTTAATAATCAAAATTTGTTAAAATTCGTTCTTTTTAGCTTAAAATTTATCTATATAGTTAAAATTCGTCTACTTTGTTGGAAATGCAATATTTTTATTTGAAATATTAGGAACTTGAAGTATATTAATTTAAATTTAATGTTTCTATAGACATTAATTTTATTTAAAAGAATTTATTACTCAATTTCGTCAAAAATCTCCTTGTAAAGAGTCTGATTTTCTTCTCTCTTGAATTTTTGTTTATGATTTTCAAAAAATGAATCTAAAGCTTTCAAAAGGGGAAGACTAGGGGAAAATTGATTAAAATATTCTCGATTTTATGGGGTTTAGAGGATTCTTCAAATTTAAGATAGAAAAAGGGGATGATGTACAAAACGGGGCGGACAGTGCTCCCTGATACTTACTAATTACGGAAAATCTTTGGAATAAATTCTAGTTCACCTTGTTAACCTGAGTTACAATTCCATCAAGAACTTCTCCTTTGAATGGTCGAAAAACGATAGCTTTGTACTTTACAGGATAAACTACAAAACCCTGACCCGGCTGAATAATACCAGCTCCAATGTTGTCGATTGTTGTTACTGCTACTACAAAACCATATCTGTACATTAAGAGATCAGAGTTAAATTTTTTCCAGAATTTAATACCTACTTCAAATGATTCTATTCTTTAACTTTCCTACAGCATTTTGCACAATTTCTTCGGCAAGCACAAACATCAAAAAAGCCGTAAAAAATGACATTTTATCAAAATTTGCACTTACTTTCCAGTACAGGTGCCTTCAACTTCCGTATAAAGCTTCTGCTTTACTGTATCCAGTAATTGTGGCCCGAAATATCGAGGATGCAAGAGAATTTCGTGCTCCAAAGATATCTTAGAAAAGAGGTTAGGATTGTTATAGGAAAATATTTCGAATATTACTTGAGATATGAGAACGAAAATCAAATCAAAATATACTTACGTGGTAAAACATGTTGCTGATTATATTTTGACACACAAAACAAAGTAATATACTATTTTAGCTTAACTTTTTAACTGTCACTCCTTACAACGCCTCACGTCAAAAACCGCTGTCTGTAGATCAGTCCAGATCAGTCGATGAGAGGCGGAATTGAATATGGCGCTTCGTGGGTGCTTGCAGAGATTCTCGAGAGCTTGTTTTTAATCTTGTAATTAATATGCGAGGGTAAATAAACATTAAATATATGTTTAATGATTATATATACAAGGGTAATTTATACTTTAAGTGCAAATTTTACATAAAATGGGATGTACAGTGAACCTAGCAATCTATGGTAAACCTAACCCCACTTTAAAAGTGACCGCCATAAAAGGATCCATGAACATTTTATGAATGCTATATCGTAAATATTGTTTAAAAAAAAAATTAAAAAATTAATTTTGTAATGTTTACAAGGTATAAATGGCACTTTATACTCATTTAAGGATTTTCTTTTATTAAATTTGTTTCTTATTGACCAGATTCATATAAGGTAATACCTCTAAACGTATAATACTGTGCTCCTCCCGTACGTTTCACTTGACTTTATTATTAAATG
>JAAAKG020142718.1:0-11544 GCA_010014905.2 Druon quercuslanigerum
GGGAGGTGTGTTAAGGAATAGGAAGAAGGTGAAAGAAAAATGTAAACCCTCAGGGGACACATTAGAAGCTTCCACTATAAAATTAAAAATATTAAACTTAAATCAACCGTTTAGTAAAAAATTATTTTCTTGTTATTAAAGATTGTCAACTTTGTATTGAAAATTCACCTTTTATGCCAGAAAAATAATTTTTCTTAATAATTCACATTTTTGTTTGAGGATTGAACTATTTAATCAAAAAGTCGTATTTTCTGCTAAGAACTGCGTTTTTTGGCTTGTTTTCTAAATCGAATCAAAAATTAAAAATGATTCAAATGAATCTTTTTTGATAATTAAACTGACAACTAAAAATTTAGATTTAACTGTATTATTTAAAGTTTAACAATTTAGTTCAAAAATCGTATCTTTTACCAGACAGTGCAAATACTTGGTTCTTAATTCAACATTTTGTTTAAAAATTAATTTAAAATACAACTATTAGGTTGAGAATGGAATATATTTTGACTACAAATGTTAAAAGTTTTAAGAGTCTTACAGAGAATTTAATATTGTATTTGCCATCATTTTATTTGGAAAAATTAGATTCTCTATTATAATAAGACAATTTCCGAAAATTTATAGAAATGTTTAAATTCAATTTTGGGAAATTTATCCTAAGTGACCATTAATAACTTAAAATATTTCCATAAATTACCAAAGAATTCCATCAATTTCCGGAAACTTATAGACGTGTTTAAATTGAATTTTAGAGAATTTACTGTAAATTACCAGAAACTACCTCTAATATTACCATAAATGACGAACTTTTTATAAATTTCCAGATAATTATAAAAAATTTTTTAATTGAATTTTGGGTAACTTATTGTGATTTAACATATTTAACTATAAAAATACCATTAATAACCAAAAATTTCCATAAATTGCCGGAAATTTATAGATATTTTTATATTTAATTTTTTACAATTTATGGCTAGTTAACATAAATACCCGTAATATTAGCATAAACTACAACAAAAAATTTCCGGGAATTTATGAAAATGTATAAAATTTCACTTTGGGGAATTTATGGTAATTTAGCATATTTAGTTCTTAAATGGCCATAAATGACTGGAAATTTTCATAAATTTGCGGATATTTATAGACATTTTTAAATTTAGTTTTGGAGAGCTTATGTAGTTACCATCAATTTTCTGTAATGTTACCATAAATTACCAAAAAATGTTATAAATATCTGGAAACTTAATAAATGTTTAGAATTGAATTTTGTGCAATTTATATTAATTTAACATAAAACACCAGAAAAATTAGCATAAATAATGAAAAAATTTCAAAAATTTTCGCAAATTGATAAAAATGTGTAAAATTAAACTTTTTGTATTACATGGTAATTAAAGATATTAAATTGTAAAATTACCAAAAATTACCAAAAAATTGCATAATTGTCCGGAAATTTATAGCAATGCTTTACATTAAATTCTGCGTAATTTATAGTAGTTTACCATATTAACCTTTAAAATTATTATAAATGACCGAAAATGCCCGGAAATTTATATACATTTTAAATTAAATGTTGTGCAATTTATATTGATTTACCTTAAATTACCCGTAATATTGCCATAATTTGCGCAAAAATTTCAAAAATTGTCGGAAATTTGTCCGAATATTTATGGACATTTTTAATTTTAATTGTGGGAAATTTATAGTAAGTTACTATAAGTTACTTGTCATATTACCATAAATTACCAAAAAATTTCATAAATGTCCGAAAATTTATGAACTGTTTAAAATTTAATGTTGGGCAACTTATGTGAATTTACCACAAATCACCCATAATATTTACAGAAATTACCAACAAAAATTCATAAATTTCCGGAAATTTATAAAAATGTTTAGAATTGGATTTTGCGTAATTTTGCGTTAGCTACCATATTTAAGTTTAAAATTGCCACAAAAGACTGAAAATTTCTACGAATTTCCGGAAATTCAGACATTTTAAAACCTAATTTTAAACCATTTGTGGTAAGTTACCGTAAATTGCAAAAAATTTCATAATTTTCCGGAATTTATCGCAATGTTTAAGATTGACTTCTGCTTAATTTATGTTAAGTTACCATATTTACCTCAAAAATGATTATAAATGACCGCAAATGTCCACAAATTTCCGGAAATTTATAGAAATTTTAAATTGAGTTTTGTGCATTTTATATTAATTTACCATAAATTATCCGTAATATTACCATAATTTACGCAAAAAATTCAAAAATTTTCGGAAATTTATAAAAAATGTCTAAAATTGAACTTTATGTAATACCTGGTAATTAAAGTTATTAAATTGTAAGACTTACTTAAATGTCCGACAATTTTCAGAAATTTCCGCGCATTTATAGAAATTTTTAATTTTAATTGTGGGAAATTTACAGTTTTTTACTAGAAGTTACTTGCAATATTACCATAAATGACCAAGAAATGTCATAATTTTCCGAAAATCTAATAAATGTTTAAAATTTAATTTTGGGAAATATATGTCAATTTACCATAAATCACCGTCATATTGACAGAAATTACAAAAAAAAATCCTAAATTTCCGGAATTTTATAAAAATGTTTAGAAGTGAATTTTGTGTAATTTTTTGTAAATTTCCATATTTCACTTTAAAATTGCCACAAACGAACGAAAATATTCATGAAATTCCGGACCTTTATAGATATTTTAAAATTTAATTTCGGAAAATTTATAATAATTTATTTTAAATTATAAGTAATACTAATATAAATTGCGCAAAAATTTCAAAAATTGTCGGAAATTTATAAAAATGTCTAAAATTCAACGTGGTTAATTAAAGATATTAAACTCTAAAATTACCATGAATGACCGTAAATTTCCATCAATTTCAGGAAATTTAATAAATGTTTAGAATTTAATTTTGGGCAATATATGTGAATTAATCACAAATAACCCGTAATAATAAAAGAAATTCCCAAAAAAAATGTATGAATTTCCGGAAATTTATAAAAATGTTTATGATTAGATTTTGCGTAATTTTGCGTAAGTTACCATATTTAACTTTAAAATTGCTTCACAATTGGACTGCAAATTTCCATGAATTTCCGGAAACGTATAAATACTTCAACATTTAATTTTAGACAATTTATTGTAATTACCATAAGTTACCAAAAAATTCATAATTTTCATGAAATTTATAAAAATGATTAACATTGAATTTTGCGTAATTTATGGTAAGTTACCATATTTACATTTAAAATTATTAAAAATTAATGAAAATGTCAAGAACTTTCCGCAAATTCCCGGAAATTTATAAAAAAATTTAATTTAATTTTGTGCAATTTATATTATTTTACCATAAGTTACCAGTAATATTACGATAAATTCTGAAAAAATGTCGAAAATTTATAAAAATGTCTAAAATTGAACTTTTTGAAATACATGGTAATTAAAGATATAATATTGTAAAATTATCATAAGCTACTAAAAAATTTCATAATTGTCCGGATATTTATAATAATGGTTGAGATTAAATTCTGCTTTATTCATAGGAGGTTACCATATTTACCTTAAAAATTATTATAAATAACCGAAAATGTTCATAAATTTCCAAAAATGTCCGAAAATTTATAATAATGTTTAAAATTGAACTTTTTGTAATACGTGGTAATTAAAGATATTTAATTGTAAAATTACCATCATTGACCGAAAATGTCCATAAATTTCTAAACATTTATAGACATTTTTAATTTTAGTAGCCGGAAATTTATAGTTACTTACTATAAGTTACCTGTAATATTACGATAAATTACCGAAAAATTTCATAAGTGTTTGGAAATTTATTAAATGTTTAGCATTGGAATTTGCGTAATTTGTAGGAAATTACCATATTTTACTTTAAAACTGCCTTAAATGACTGCGAATTTGTATGAATTTACAAAAATGTACACACATTTTAAATTTTTATTTTGGGCAATTCATGGTAAGTTACCATAAATTACCAAAAAATTTCATAATTGTCCGGAAATTTTTAGCAATGGTTAAGATTGAATTCTGCATAATTTATGTTTAGTTGCCATATTTACTTTTAAAATGATTATAAATTACCGAAAATGTCCATAAATTTCGTCACATTTTCGGAAATTTATTGACGTTTTAAATTGAATTTTGTGCAAATTATATTAATTTACCATAAATTACCCGTAATATTGCCATAATTTGCGAAAAATTTCAAAAAATGTCGGAAATTTATAAAATGGTCTAAAATTGAACTTCTTGCAATACGTGGTTGAATAAAGATATTAAATTGTAAAAATACCATAAATGACCGCAACTCAACATAAATTTCCGGACATTTATAGACATTTAGACACTTCTATAATTTTTTCCAAAAATTTTTTAATTTTTTTCGCAATTATGGTAATATCACAAGCAATTTACGGTAACTTACCATAAATGGTTCAAAATTAAAATTTACATGTCTATAAATTTCCGCAAATTCATGGAAATTTTCAGTCGTTTATTGCAATTTTAAAATTAAATATGGTAATTTACGAAAAATTACGCAAAATTCAATTCTTAACATTTTTATGAATTTCCGGAAATTTATGAATTTTTGTTGGTAATTTCTGTTTATATTACGGGTGATCAATGGTAAATTAATTTAAATTGCCCTCAATTAAATTGTAAACATTTATTAAATTTTCGGTCATTTATGAAATTTTTTGGTAATTTATGTTAATATTACAGTTAACTTATAACATACTATAAATCTCCCACAGTTAAAGTAAAAAATGTCTATAAATGTCCGGAAATTTATATTAATTTGCTGTCATTTATGGTATTTTTAAATTTAATATCTTTAATTAACCACGTATTACAAGAAGTTCAATTTTAGACATTTTTATAAATTTCCTAAATTTTTCGCAAATTATGGCAATATTACGGGTAATTTATGGTAAAATAATATAAATTGCACAAAATTCAATTGAAAACGTCCATAAGTTTCCGGAAATGTGACGAAATGTATAAAAATTTCCGGTAATTTAGAATCATTTTTAAGGTAAATATGGCAACTTACCATAAATTACGCAGAATTCAATCTTAACCATTGCTAACAATTTCCGGATAATTATGAAATGTTTTGGTAATTTATGGTGACGTACCATGAATTGCCCAAAATTGAAGTTTAAAATGTGTATGCATTTTTGGAAATTCATACAAACTTGCAGTCATTTAAGGTAATTTTAAAGTCAAATATGGTAATTTCCCAAAAAATTCACTGCTAAACATTTAATACATTTCCGGACACTTATGATATTTTTCGGTAATTTATCGTAATATTACAGGTAACTTATAGTAAGTAACTATAAATTTCCCACAATTAAAATTAAAAATATCTATAAATGTTTAGAAATTTATGGAAATTTTCGGTCAATTATGGTAATTTTACAATTCAATATCTTTAATTACCACGTATTACAAAAAGTTCAATTTTAGACATTTTTATTAATTTTCGAAAATTTTAGGAAATTTATGGACATTTTCGGTTATTTATAATAATTTTTAAGGTAAATATGGTAACCTCCTATGAATTACGCAGAATTCAATATTAACCATTGTTATAAATATCCGGACAATTATGAATTTTTTTGGTAACTTATGGTAACTTACAATAAATTGTCTAAAATTAAATTTTAAAATATCGATACATTTCCGGAAATTCATGGAAATTTGCAGTCCTTTATAGCAATTTTAAAGTTAAGTATGGTAACTTACGCAAAATTACGCAAAGTCCAATTATAAACATTTTTATAAATTTCCGGAAATGTATACATTTTTGTTGGTAATTTCTTTTAATATTACGGGTTATTTTCGGTAAATTCACATATATTGCCCAAAATTAAATTTTAAACATTTAATAAATTTCGTGAAATATAATATCTTGAATTATAAAATTATAAATATTCTAAATTTAATATCTTTAATTAACCACTTTCAATTTTAGAGATTTTTATAAATTTCAGAAAATTTTTGAAATTTTTGCGCAATTTATGGTAGCATTACTTATTATTTAAAATAAATTATTATAAATTATCCAAAATTGAATTTTAAAATATCTTTAAAGGTCCGGAATTTCATGAAAATTTTCGTTCGTTTTTGGTAATTTGCAAGTGAAATATGGAAATTTACAAAAAATTACACAAAATTCAATTCTAAACATTTTTATAAAACTCCGGAACTTTAGGATTTCTTTTGTAATTTCTGTATGTAAATTGACATATATTTCCCAAAATTAAATTTAAAACATTTAATAAATTTCCTGACATTTATGGAAAATTACGGTCTTCCATGGTAATTTTACAGTTAATTATCTTTAACGAACCACGTTCAATTTTAGACATTTTTATAAATTTGAGAAAATTTTTGAAATTTTTGCGCATTTTATGGTAGTATCACTTACAATTTAAAATAAATTATTATAAAATGCCCAAAATTCAATTTAAAATGTTTATAAATTTTCGTAATGTTTGGAAATGTTTGGACACTTTCGGTCATTTAGAATCTTTTTATAGGTAAATATGATAACTTATCATATGTTACGCAGAATTTAATCTTAACCATTGCTATAAATTTCCGCACAATTATGAAAATTTTTTAATAATTTATGGTAACTTGTCATAAATTGTCCAACACTAAAATTTAAAATGTCTATAAATTCCCGGAAATTAATGGATATTTTCTGCCATTTATAGCAATTTTAAAGTTAAATATGGTAACTGACCACAAATTACGCCAAATTCAATTCAAACATTTCAATAAATTTCTGGGAATTTATGAATTTTTGTTGGTAATTTCTGTTAATATTAAGGGTGATTTAAGGTAAATTTATATAAATTGCCTAAAATTCGATTTTAAACATTTAATAAATTTCCGGACATTTATGACATTTCTTGGTAATTTATGGTTATATCTATATATATCTTGTTTATATTACTTGTGGGAAGTTTATAGTTAGTTACTATAAGTACCTGTAATATTACATTTTAATATTTAATTTTGGACAATTTGTGGTAAGTTACCATATTTAACTTGAAAATTATTATTAACGACAGAAAATGTCCATAAATTTCTAAAAATTTTCTGAAATTTATAGACATTGTTAATTTAAATTTAAGGAAATTTATAGTTAGTTACTATAATTTACCTGTAATATTACCATAAATTACCAAAAAATTGCATACATTTCCGGAAATTTATTAAATGTTTAAAATTGAATTTTGTGCAATTTATGTCAATTTACCATAAATCACCGTAATATTAACAGAAATTACCAAAAAAAAAATTTCAGAAATTTATAAAAATGTCTAAAACTGAACATTTTGCGATGCATAGTTACTTGTAATATTACCATAAATTACCAAAAAATTTCATAAAAGTCCGAAAATTTATTAAATGTTTAAAATTTAACGTTAACAACTTATGTAAATTTACCATAATTTACCGTATTATTAACATAAATTACCAACAAAAATTCATAAATTTTCGGAAATTTATAAAAATCTTTAGATTTGAATTTTGCGTAATTTGTGGTAACTTTCCATATTTAACTTTAAAATTGCAATAAAAGACTAAAAATTTCCATGAATTTCCAGAAATTTATAGACATTGTAAACTTTCATTTTGGAGAATTTATGGTAAGTTACCATAAATTACCAAAAAAATTCATAATTGTCATGAAATTTATAACAATTATTAACATTGGATTTTGCGTGATTTATGGGAAGTTACCATATTTACCTTTAAAATAATTATAAATGAACGAAAGTATACATTTTAAATCGAATTTTTTTCAATGTATATTAATTTACCATAAATTACCCGTATTATTACCATAATTTGCGCAAAAATTTCAAAAATTTTTCGTAAATTCATATAAATATCTAAAATTGAACTTCTTGTAATGCGTGGTTAATTAAAGATATTAAATTGTGAAATTACCATAAATGACCGAAAATTTCCAGAAATTGCTGAGCATTTATAGACATTTTTAATATTAATTGTGGGAACTTTATAGTTAGTTGCTATATAATACATGTATTTAATTTTGGCCAATTCATGTTAATATACCATTAATCACCCGTAATATTACCAGAAATTACCAACAAAAAATCATAAAATTCCGGAAATTTATAAAAACGCTTGAATTAAATTTTGCGAAATGTTTGGTAAGTTAACATATTTAAATTTAAAATTGCTATAAATGTATGAGATATCCATAAATTTTCGAAAATTTATATCATTTTAAAATTTAATTTTGGAAAATTTTTGGTAAGTTACCAGAAATTACCAAAAATATCATTATTTATTTTATTTACCTTAAATGACTGAAAATTTCCATGAATTTCCGGAAATTTATAGACATTTTAATATTTAATTTTGGACAATTTGTGGTAAGTTACCATATTTAACTTGAAAATTATTATTAACGACAGAAAATGTCCATAAATTTCTAAAAATTTTCTGAAATTTATAGACATTGTTAATTTAAATTTAAGGAAATTTATAGTTAGTTACTATAAGTTACCTGTAATATTGCCATAAATTACCAAAAAATTTCTTAAATTTCCGGAAATTTATTAAATGTTTAAAATTTAATTTTGAGCAATTTATGTCAATTTACCATAAATCACCGTAATAATAACAGAAATTACCAAAGAAAATCATAAATGTCCAGAAATTTACAAAAATGTGTAGAATTGAATTTTGCGTAATTTTCCGTAAATTATTATACTTAATTTTAAAATAGCCATTCACGACTGAAAATTTCCATGCACTTCTGGAAATTTATAGACTTTTTAAATTGAATTTTGTGCATTTTTTATTAATTTACCATAAATTACCCATAATGCAAACAGAATCTACAAAAAAATTAATAAATTTCCGGAAATTTATAAATATGTTTAGTATTGAATGTTGCGTAATTTGTGGGAAATTATTATTCATGGTAAGTTACCATAAATTACAAAAAAATTTCATAATTTTCCGGAAATTTTTAGTAATGGTTGAGATTGAATTCTGCGTAATTTATGATAAGTTGCCATATTTACCTTTAAAAGGATTCTACATTACCAAAAATGTCCATAAATTTCGTCACATTTCCGGAAATTTATGGACCTTTTAAATTGAATTTTGTGCAATTTATATTAATTTACCACAAATTACTTGTAATATTGCCATAATTAATTAAAAATATTTAATTGTAAAATTACCATAAATCACCGTAAATTCCCATAAATTTCCGGACATTTATAGACATTTTTTATTTTAAATGAGGGAAATTTATAGTTAGTTGCTAAAGATTACTTGTAATATTACCATAAATTACCAAAATATTTCATAAATGTCCGGAAATTTATTCAATATTCAAAATTTAATTTTTCGCAATTTATGTCAATTTACCATAAATCACAGCAGTATTAACAGAAATATAAAAAAAATCATAAATTTATAAAAATGTTTAGAATTAAATTTTGCGTCATTTTTCGTAAATTACCATATTTAAGTTTAAAATTGCCATAGGCGTCTGAAAATTTCCATACATTTCCGGAAATTCATAGACATTTGAAATTGAATTTTGTGCATTTTATATTAATTTATCATTAATTACCTGTATTATTACCATAATTACATTAATTATTATGGTAATATAATAATTGCATAATTTATGGTAAGTTACCATATTTAGCTTTAAAATTGCTATAAATCGCAGAAAATATCCATGAATTTCCGAAAATTTATATCATTTTAAAATTTAATTTTGGAAAATTTATGGTAAGTTACCACAAATTACCAAAAAATTTCATTATTGTCCGGGAATTTATAAAAATATTTAAAATTGAATTTGTCATAATTTGTGGTGGTAACCATATTTAATTGTAAAATTGCCATAAATTACTGAAAATTTCCATAAATTTACGAGAATTTATAAACGTTTTAAAATTTAATTATTGACAATTTATGGTATATTTCCATAAATTACCAGAAAAATTCATAAATTTACGGAAATTTATAAAATGTTTATAATTGAATTTTGCGTAATTTTGCGTAATTTTACATATTTGAATCTAAAACTGCAACTAACGACTGAAAATTTTCAGAAATTTCCGGATATTTATAGACATTTTAATATTTAATTTTAGACAGTTTATGGTAAGATACCATATTTTCCTTGAAAATTATTATAAATAACCAAAAATGTTCATAAATTTTCAAAAATTTTCGGAAATTTATAGACATTGTTAATTTTAATTGTGCGAAATTTATAGTAAGTTACTATAAGTTACCTGTAATATTACCATAAATTACCAAAAAATTCCATAAATTTCCGGAAATGTATTAAATGTTTTAAATTTAAGTTTGTGCAATTTAGGTCAATTGACCATAAATCACCGTAATAATAACAGAAATTACCAAAAAAAATCATCAATTTCTGGAAATTTATAAAAATGTTTAAAATTGAATTTTGCGTAATGTTTCGTAAGTTACCATATTTAACTTTAAAATTGCCATAAGTGACTGCAAATTACCATGAATTTCCGTAAACTTCCAGACATTTTAATATTTCATTTCGGACAATTTATGGTAATTTACCAAATTTACCTTGAAAATTACTATAAATGACCGAAAATGTCCATAAATTTCCAAAAATTTCCGGAAATTTATAGACATTTTTAATTAAATTTTTGGAAATTTATGTTAAGTTACCATCAATAACCTAAAATAGCGTTAATCATGCTTCTCTTATTCGAAATGTAGTAGGAATGAAATCATGTTTGTAATATTAAATGCTTACCCAATCTTCCTGTATCCAGTCAATTAAATTCTGTTGATCGGGATCCTCTCGATAGTGAATAATAAACGATTGGAAGCCCCCCGTTGCTTGTGACTTTATCTATAAAACGAAAATCTGATAAATTAATCCATAATAATATTTCAAAAATAATTTTCGATTTTCACTCATAATATTAAGCGTAAATCCTAATATCCTAATATACAAAAATAAAAAATTTAATAATAAAAGTTTGTACTGAACGCTAAGAAATTTCCGGAGAGTAATTATGGATTTTTTAAATTAAAATGTTATTGATTCAGTCACTCATTACTTAAAGTTTTAAACGAGAATATAATTAATATCGTAATTCTCTCCAAAATTAATGATTTTAAAAGAATATTTAATTTTAATTGCACTAATTATCAATAAATGAACTTACCCAGTCTTTAAAGATAAAACCCAGAAAACCGACTGTCATTTCCAGTAAAAGCAAAAGTGCGAGAAAGATTGCATACTGTAAAAAAATATAATATTTAGTAACAAATTTTTAATACACAATTATTTAGTAACATTAATCTTTGCATATTTTTTCTAATTAAGTAAGGGAATGGCTATTAATACGGTAATTATAATTTTTGAAATTTTAAACCTCCCCCCGCCCCCGCCGCTCACTACATGCCCCGCACCCGCACTCGCCGTCGCCCCCC
>JAAAKG020142719.1:0-11544 GCA_010014905.2 Druon quercuslanigerum
TTTATATTATTAAATATTTTATATTAATTAAAATAATTAAAATTAAATTAAATTAATAATTAATTGAATTGAAATTTTTTTCAGAAAAAAATTTAGTTCTCTTTTCAACACCAAAATATATAATTAATTTGGTGGTTAAAAGAGAATCGAAATCCTTTCTGGATAAAAATTCCACTATTTTTTAAAATTAAAAATTCACCTTTTTCAAGAAAAATGTTATCTTTTTCGGAAAAATTTAACAATTTTGTTCGAAATTTATCTTTCTGACTTAAAAAAATAATCTACTTGAGTAAAATTTAATTGGTTTAATGAAAATGCCACTTTTTGTTAAAAAATGATTCTTCTTTGCTTGAGTGTTCAACTATTTTGTTTGAAAGATTTGTTTAAATCAGAAAAATAATTCTCAAGTGAAAAATCTGTATTTGTTGAAAATTCGTAATTCTGATTTTAAAATTATTTTTTTTTTAAATAAATTTCGTCATTTTTGGTTTAAATATAAATTATGCTACTTTTTTGTTGGAAATTTATTTTCTTAGGTTTGATTAGGAAATGCTTTCTGAAACGTTTCTGTTTTTCGTTGAAAATTGATAATCTTAGTTAAAAGTTCTTTTTTTTCAGTATTTTTTTTAACTGAAAATTTGTGTGCTTTGTTGAAATATTCTCAGCTTTAAAATCAAACTCTTTTTTGTTGCCATTTTTTGTTGCAAACTGATCTTCTTTATTTAAAAAATACAACTATTTGCTTAAAATTGGTTAAAAACTAATCAAATAATAATAATTAATTATTAATTATTAATTAATAAATCACAATCTAAAGCTCTTTTTTCAACATCTTGTAAAACTAAATCTGCTACCACTAGGGATGAAGGTGAACCCATGGGACAACCTGAAAGTTGCTTATAAAATTTGTTATTAAAGGAGAAAAAAGTACGCTTAAAAACCGTTCTGGTATCAATTAAAAATTAATTTTTTATTATTATTGTTAAATTATGATATAAATTAAGTTTTTCCTCAATGCTATTTCAAGCAAGATCTAGAGAGATGCTATCAAACATAGACACTGCATCTAATGAAACTATTGAATAAGTTTTTTGTAAATTAATATTTTTTAAACAATTCCCAAATATTTATTTACAAACGAACTAGAGTTATTAGAAAATGGTTTTAGAATATTTGAAATGCATTTCGATAAATTGTAAGTAGGAGAACCAACAGTGGAAACTATCAATCTCCAACTTAAGGTTTGTGAACTTTAGGGAGGGCATAAGCTTTTGTATGACACTATTATGAGCTTTTAAACGGTATACACATTTTTTATTAATTAATCTTTTATTTTCCTATCTAATAGATGTGTCATTACATTTATTTTCAATGGTTGGAACCATACTAGATTTTATGTTCTTGTATAAAATATCATTCTTAAGAATGCTTTCAACTGTAATGTTATAATCATCTCCATTGGCTGCGACCGTTTAAATCTTTATGTTCTTTTTGAAAATTTTCCACTAACTGAAAAGATTTTTCTAAACTATTGTTGGTATTGTGATTTGAAATTATTTTAGTAACAGTTTTCCGAATATTAAAGAAGGATTGATTTGTACCCTTAGCAGACAAAGGAAACATTATGGTAGCTACAAATTCAGATGATTACAAAACAACTATTGATAACATTTTAAAAAACAATACTTTATTTAAAAGATTAAATGCAAGTTTAGTCCCAACTGTAGAAGAAAAATGCAATGATATTATAACAAGATAGGAAAAGGAAAAATATATAAACCAGACATTAGCATATCGATTAACAAATCATAGCAGTGTTCTCCAACATACAACTTAGCCAAATATTTGTCAAAAAATTTAAAACCAGTATCTGATACAACTGAAACCTTCATAAAACATTGTTGGAGTTTTAAATAAAAAATAAAAAATATACATATATCAATTAGACACTCATTAGTTTTACTTGACGTCGTACCTATGTTTGACAACATTCCTTTAAATTTAGTTTCAGACTGTTGGAACAGTTTTTAATAATATGGTTTTTGAATTCAATCAAAAATATTACAAACAAATTTCAGGTTGTTCTATGGGATCACCTTTATCTCCAATTGCAGCTAACCTTGTTCTAGATAATATTGAAAATAGAGCCTTATCAAAACTTAGTTTTAAACCCCTTATGTTTAAAGAGGTACATAGAGGATGGTGGCATAGAGGAATCTATACAATTTACTTGTGAAATACAAAACAATAACTATCTTAATAACCTAGATTTATCCATCAAAAAACTAAAAATGGAGACTTAATCGCAAACTGGTTTTAAAAAATTTCTTGGTCAGATCAATATTTCAATTACAACTCAACAAAAACTAGAGTTGCTGAGCATAAAAGGGATTGCAGAATTGGCAATTTAAACACTGGTTTGTCACAACACTCTTGGAACTTTAATCATCTCTTTGATATAGATTTTAACAAAATAAAGATACCAGCAAAAGCAAGCAGTTCACGTAAAAGAAAAATTATCGAATAATTTAAAAACAAAAATCCTAAATGTAACTATTTCGGAACATTTTAAAAGAGCTTATCTGTTTCTTAAAACTCCATCATCCTTATATTAGCGCATCTTACTTGTATTAACGAAGGATTTAAAAAAAAAGACATAAAATTTATTATTAAAGATACTTATAAATTGACAAACTTCCAATTTTTACGTGAGCTTAGCGCATTTTTGAAGAAGCTCTTTTTCGAAAGTTGAAACAAAACCAACTTGAAGAACTTTGAGCATTCCCGAGCTTCTAGGCTAATGATGCGGTAAGTATCGTTTACACTTGGAAAAACTATACACATATCAGGGTAAAAAGAGCTTTAACCGAAAAGTGCACAACGAGCAAACTTTTTATCGAGAAGCACCCCTTGAGGGTGTGTTGCTCGGAAATCGAATTCTGTTCTTCCCTATTCCTAGGGATTAAGTCCCGAGGGTGTCTCAATAGCAGGGAAACGACTCGAGAGTCGGGTAAATCAACACGTCGTTCTTAAACAAACACAGCTCCTGCGACCGGATCTGACATTATCTGAGGATATCCAAATACCAATAGAATCGCCAGATAAACCATTTTGTTTGTAATAAATAGAGATTGTTTGCAAATATATCAAGAAAATGTTAAAGTTATAACAAGGTAACATTAAGCATAATAATATTGAAGCCGGCAATATGAAGGACCTGGGCTCGAATCCCAGCGGCAAAAATACAATTTTCCTGCAAAAAATTCATTTCCCAAGAAACTAATACACTTTTTATCCCAAAAAAAATGAAATTTCAAACCAAAAAAATTATTTTTCTGATTAAACCAATTTTTTCAAACAGAATAGTTGAACACTCAAGCAAATAAAAATCATTTTTAACAAAAAGTGGCATTTTCATTAAAAAAATGAAATTTCTACTCAAGCAGATGATTTTTTACATCAGAAAGATAAATTTTGAAAATAAAATAGTTGAGTTTTCTGTGTAAAAAGAATTCAGTTGACTTTTCACTATCATAATATGAATTTTTAAACAAAACAAAAAAAAGTTTCTACTAAACAAACTGGGTTTCCATTCCAAAAAGACGAATTTTTAACCAAAAAGGATGACTGCTAAACAAAATTTTTGAATTTTTCTAAAAAACTTAAAATTTTTCTTGAAAAAGATGAACATTTATTCTTTTTATTTTTAATATTTGAGTTTTCATAAAAAAAGGGTTTCATTTGACTTTTAAAAATCAAAATACAAGTTTTTTTTAACAAAAAAGAAATTTCAAATAAAAAATGAATTTTTCATGCAAAACGACGAATGTTTAATCAAAAACGACAAATTTTCTTTTTAAAGTTGAATTTTTAATCAAATAGTTGCATTTTTATCCATAAAATATGAAATTTTTCTTAAAAAAAGGTGAATTTTAATTTAAAAAAAAAATAGTAGAATTTTTATCCAGAAAGGATTCCAATTCTCTTTTTAACCCCAAAATATTAATATATTTTAAAGTTGAAAAGAGAGCTGAAATTTTTTCTGGATGAAAGTTGAATTTAAAAAATGATTTTTATTAAAAAATCATCTGTTTTAGTACAAATTTCATATTTTTTTGATAAAAATGAACCTATTTAGTAGAAAATTCAACTACTTTGTTAAAGACTCGTCTTGTTGAATTGAAAATTTATTTATTTTTTTTTTAACTTATTGTTTGTTACAAAATTCATATTTTGATAGTGAAAAGTGAACTGAATTTTTTTTTTTAAAGATTTATATTTTTAGTTGAAAATTCATCTCTTTGGTTAAAAATGAAATATTATGTTGAAAATTATTCTTTTTTATTTGAAAATTCACCTACTTGGGTCATAAATAAACTATATAGTTAAAACTTTTTAATTTTTTTAACTGTTTGGTGGAAAAGCCTTTTTTCTTTAAAAATTAATTTTTCAAGGGAAATTGAACTATTCCATGTTTTTAAGATTGACCTTTTTTAGTTGAAAATTCTCCTATTTTGATAAAAAAATAATTTTCTTGGATCAAAGTTTAGTTGTTGTTGGGTAACAATGCATCAGTTTCGTGGAAAATTAATTTTTTTCCTGATTCCATATTTTTTCTTTGAAAATTTAATTTTTGTAAGGAAAATTCTTCTTTTGGCTTAAAAGTTCAATAGCATAAAAAAAATTTTATTTCTTTCTTGACTGAAAAATATTTATTTTTTGAAAATTCGTCTTTTTGGTTTTAACATTCTTTTTTTTTATAAATTTCATCCTTATTATTTAGTTTTTAAATTATTTTGTGAAAAATTCAAGTTTTTTATTAAAAAGTTATGTTTTATATTAGGAAATACATTTTTTTGTTAAAAAACTGGTTGGGGCCCCTATCAAAATATCTAGTCCAGAAAAAACTGGTTGGGCCCCTATCAGAATATCTAGTACAGAAAAAACTGATGAGTGTCCTGTCAGGTTCTAGTAGTACTGCTAGGCGAAAGATTTAGGTATAGAAATGGGTATTCGATACTCTGTCGCGTTAGAAATTTTATTTAAAAATATTCATCAGCTACTAGAAAGGGTCAAGACAGGGCCCTACTGATCGTCGGGAGATTACAGGGCACTCTCGTCAGGCCCTGCTCAGAAGTTCTATCTAGTACCTGACTAAAACAGCGTTAAAGAACTATTCAGGCCCTCTCCATTTTACCCGAATAGCGCCCGATTCGAAATAGGGAAAACTATCCAGGGCCCTACTA
Source organism: Druon quercuslanigerum (assembly GCA_010014905.2). NCBI lineage: Eukaryota > Metazoa > Arthropoda > Insecta > Hymenoptera > Cynipidae > Druon > Druon quercuslanigerum. The sequence continues at coordinate 5,247 of JAAAKG020142719.1, forward strand.
AAACCCGATCAGAATTTCTGCATCGGTTACCAGCAAAAAATTGCTGGAAAATAAAAATTACGTGCAGTAAGATGGGGGGGGGGAGGTAAAAATAATTTGCTAGGGTTTGTTAGAGGGGCTCCAAAGATATTCACTTTGGCTGATCATCCTAATGGGATATAATGGGATATAATGTAATAATGTATATATAGTGAATGCTCGAGACGTAAGTTAAGGTAATGACGTGCAAGGGGGAGGGATTGAGAGAGGGCAGAAAGGACCCTCGTTACCGGAACAACAGACGCAACCACAATTCATCCAAGGATGGAGGAACTATGCTTCCTCTCGATCGATAAGTCAATGTTCCAACAATACCCATCCGACTCAACCTTCACCCACACAAGCAACCTACCCACCTGCACGTCCCGTGTTCAGGGTGAGCGAACCTCAACAATAGGTCTCAAGCTCTTCGAATCGGGCAAGACCCTACTCCTCAAAATGTGAATGTCTGATGACATGGATGCGTCACCAATCCGAAAATATTCCTCGAAAATCTAAAGTCTTAAGTCTATTCGATGAGAATCCTCCAGTACGTTGCACCTCTTCACTCGGCAACCCTTTCAGGATGCGCCATCGGAATATTCTCGACAGAACCCTGCCCCTACGGGGCCGTCCATAAATTGCGTAACGGTTTCTAGAACCCCTCTATTACCCCTCCGCCACCCTGTAACAAACCCTAACAAAATATTTCACCCCCCCCCACCCCCTAACACTCTTACTGTATGTACTTTTTAGTTTCAAGAAATTTTTTTCTATTTATTGCTAATGGAAGAAAATGCTAAGAAAAATGTAAAGAGAACTTGATTTTTAAAATTACCTGACGTTTTCTTTAGAGTGTATTTAATTAATATTACAAGATATTCTTTAAATATTTTAGCGCGATTAATTAAATAAATAATTAAATAATGCTAAAAACCTAATTAAACATTTCTCGAATTTGTCTCTAAAGTACATGAATTTGAATAAAAATTCAAACACATTTTTATTTCATCTAATTATACGTAAAATTTAGTGCATATTTAGGTAAACTAATGTGTGTACTATAACACAAATTAAATTGAACCGCTTTAAATTCCTAACTTTTCATCTAGAAATTTGGATTTTCAAAAAAATACATTAATTTTTAATCAAAGATTTGAATTTTTTACTGAAAAAGATAAATTTTCAAACAGTAAAAAATATCACTTTTCAACAAAAAATGCAATAATTCCATTTTCAGTTAAAAAAATTATTCTTGCACAAAAAAAAACATATTTATTTTTCAGACATATTTAATTTACCCTTTAACGAAACAGTTTTATTTTCAAGAAAAAAGTTGGATTTTTTAAAAAAGAAAGTAGATCAACTTTAAAACCTAGTTGTTAATATTTTAACAAGAAAGTTGCATTCTTATGCAAAAAGATTAATTTACCACTGAAAAAGCTCACCCAAAAAGTTGAATTTTCAACGAAAAACGAAGAATTTTTAAATAAAAAGGTTAATTTACTACAAAAAAGACTCATTTTTAACAAAATTTAAGAATTCTTAACCTAAAAGTTGAATTTTCAACTGAAAAAGATGAATTTTTAAACAAAAATATGAATCTACTAACAAATAAGTGCGAATTTTTAATAAAATTCAAGATTTTTCACCCAAATATTTTATAATTCAACTGAAAAAGATTAAATTATTAACAAAAAAATTATTTGATTACCAAAAAAGACGAATATTCAATGAAATTCAAGAGTTTTAAACCAAAAAGTTAAATTTTTAAGAAAGAAAGGACTTCTTTTTTTATTTTTAAGAAAGTTGTTCAACCTTAAAAACTAGTTAAAAATTTTAACGCAAAAATTAAATTTGTAAACAAAAAAGATTAAAGTTGAATTTTCAACTATAAACGAAGAATTTTTAAATCAAAAGATTAATTTACTATAAAAAAACGAATATTTAATCAAATTCAACAATTCTGAAGCAAAAAGTCAAAATTTTTAAGAAAGAAAATAGTTCAACTTTAAAACATAGTTGTTAAAATTTTAACAAAAAAAAGTTGAATTTTTATACAAACAGATTAATGTACAACTGAACCTTTAAACCCGAAAATATTAATTTTCAATAATAAATGTAATTTTAAATTAAGTGAGGTCAATTTTTAACCAGTCGTTGAAATTTTTAAATGATATTTTTCCGAAAAAATGATCTTCTAACATCGCTCCACTGGGAAAGAGAAAAGACTTAACGTCATTCTTGACAAGATGAAAAATAAATTTAAAAAATGTTTAAATTATATTTTTCTGAAAAAAAATCTTCTAACATCGCTCCACTGGGAAAGAGAAAATACTCAACGTCATTTATGACAACATGGAAAATAAATTTTTGATATTTTAAAATGATATATTACTGAAAAAATATCTTCTAACATCGCTCCACTGGGAAAGAGAAAATCCTTCAAGTGATTTTGGACATGATGAAATATAAATTAAAAAAATTTTCAATTATGTTTTTCGGTCAAGGATCGTCTAACATTGCTCCACTGGGAAACAAAAAATACTTAACGTCATTTTTGAGAAGATCGAAAATAATTTAAAAAATTTTTTAAGTGATATTTTTCCGAAAAAAGATCTTCTATCATCGCTCCACTGGGAACCAGAAATTCCTTAACGCCATTCTTAACAAGATGAAAAATAAAATTAAAAAATTTCTAAAATATATTTTGCTGTGAAGGATCGTCTATCATTGCTCCACTGGGAAACTGAAAATACTTAACGTCATTTTTGACAAGATGGAAAATAACTATTTGAAATTTAAAAATGATATATTTCTGAAAAAATACGTTCCAAAATTGCTCCACTGGGAAACAGAAAATACTTAACGTCATTTTTGAGAAGATCGAAAATAATTTAAAAAATTTTTTAAGTGATATTTTTCCGCAAAAAGATCTTCTATCATCGCTCCACTGGGAACCAGAAATTCCTTAACGCCATTCTTAACAAGATGAAAAATAAAATTAAAAAATTTCTAAAATATATTTTTCTGTGAAGGATCGTCTATCATTGCTCCGCTGGGAAATTGAAAATACTTAACGTCATTTTTGACAAGATGGAAAATAACTATTTGAAATTTAAAAATGATATTTTTCCGAAAAAAGATCATTTAACATCGCTCCACTGGGAAACAGAAAATTCTTAACGTCATTTTTGACAAAATTCAAAAATTGTCATCCGAAAAGTTGAATTTTCAACTGAAAAAGATAAATTTTAAAACAAAAAGATTAATCTACTAGCAGAAAAGGCGAATTTTAAATAAAGTTTACCCATTTTCAAGCAAAAAGTCAAAATTTTTAAGAAAGAAAATAGATCAACATTAAAATATAGTTGTTAAAATTTTAACAAAAACGTTGAATATTTATACAAACAGATTAATGTACCACTGAATAAAGTGAATTTTTAACAAAATTTAAGAATTCTTAACAAAAAGTTAAATTTTTATCTAAAAAAGATCAACTTTAAAACAAAATGTTGAATTTTCTACCAAAAAACAGAATTTTAACGAAATTCAAAAATTCTCATCCGAAAAGTTGGATTTTCAACTGAAAAAAATGAATTTCAAAACAAAAAGATAAATTTTCATCTAAAAAAGATAAATTTTTAAACAAAATTCAACAATTCTCGACCAAAAAGTCTAAATTTTTAAGAAAGAAAGTAGATCAACTTTAAAACCTAATTGTTAAATTTTAACAAAAACGTTGAATTTTTATATAAAAAGGTTAATTAACTACCGAAAAAACGAGTTTTTAACATTTAGGAAATCTCAACCAAAATGTTAAATTTTCACCTGAAAAAGATAAATTTTTCAAAAAAAAAGATAAATTTTCTTCAAACAAAATTTTTTTTAACAAAATTTAAAAATTCTCATCCAAAAAGTTGAATTTTCAACTAAAAAAGATGAATTTTTAAACAAGACGATTCATTTTCAAACAGCAAAATTAATTTCCTAGCAAGAAAGACGATTTTTAAATTAAATATATGAATTCTCAACCAAAAAGTCGAATTTTGAAGAAAGAACAATATTTTTAATTTTGAAGAAAGTATTTCAACTTTAAAACCTAGTTTCAAAATTTTTTACAAAAAAGATGAATTCTTAACCAAAAAGTAAAATTTTCATTTGTAATAGATAAATTTTTAAACAAAAGATGAATTTTCTCCCAAAAAAAAAAAGAATTTTAACAAAATTCTCATTGTTAAAATTTTAACACAAAAGTTGAATTTTTAAACAAAAAATTTTTATACCGAAAAAGCGAATTTTTAAAAAAAATTAAGAATTCTTAACAAAAAATTTTAATTTCCATCTAAAGAGGATACATTTCCAAACAAAATTCAAGAATTCTTAACCAAAAAGTTGAATTTTTAACTAAAATAGACGAACTTTGTACTAAAAAGTTGAATTTTTGAACAATAATATTAATTTGGAAACAAAAAATACGATTTTTAAATAAAATTCCAGGGTTTCACAATAAGTTAAATTTTCAACTAAAACATCGATTTTAAAACAAAAATATTAATTTTCTACCGAAAAAAACGTATATTACCAAAATTGAAAAATCCTCAACCAAAAGCTTGAATTTTCAACTAAAAAAGATGAATTTAAAAAAAAATAATTTACTACCAAAAAAGACGAAAGCCCGAATGGATAATCGCAGCATTTTATGGTTATTAAAAAATGAAAAGAAATTTTGTAAAAGTGGGGGAAAAGGGGAGAAATGAATCGAAATTCTCGATTTTACTCATTTTAGAGTATTTTTTAATTTTTAGAGCAAAAAGAGGACTGCTATTTAGAGAATGTACAAAACTTTGAAACTAGAAAACTTATTCCTCGTTTTCATCCCTCTTTATTTTCTGATCTAAACTTTAAAAAGTACCCTTAGAAAACATGTTACGTCTTTAGAATGTTGCGATAAGGTTTTACCTCTATAATGGTATGGATGTGCATCGCTAGCTCGCATTATCGAATAAAGATTATGTAAACTTCTTTGAAACCAATTGCCGATTTATCGACACGAAAGTAGTCTGGAAACCAAGAAGGAAGCTTTATGCGACTGAATAACTCTTATTTTATTGCTTGTGCTTTTTAGGCAAACGCGAATTAAATTTTTATTCCGTTTTTTTTTCTTTCTTCGTTTCTTAAAAAACTGTTCACCTTTGAACCCGAAAATATTAATTTTCAATAATAAATGTAATTTTAAATTGAGTGAGGTCAACTTTTAACCAGTCGTTGAAATTTGAAAATTATATTTTTCTGAAAGAAGCTCTTCTAACATCGCTCCACTGGGATAGAGAAAAGGCTTAACGTCATTTATCACAAAATGGAAAATAATTTTTAAACTTAAAAATTATATTTTTCTGAAAAAATATCTTCTAACATCGCTCCACTGGGAAACAGAAAATCCTTAACGTCATTCTTGACAAGATGAAAAATGAATTTAAAAAATTTTTTAATTATATTTTTCTGTAAAGGATCGTTTAACATTGCTCCACTGGTAAACAGAAAATACTCAACGTCATTTATGAAGATAGAAAATAAATTTTTAGAACTTTAAAATGATACATTACTGAAAAAATATCTTCTAACATCGCTCCACTGGGAAACCGAAAATTCTTAGCGTCATTTTTGACAAAATCGAAAATAAATTTAAAACATTTTTAAATTATATTTTTCTGTAAAGGATCGTCTAACATTGCTCCACTGGGAAACAGAAAATACTCAAACATTTATGAAGATGGAAAATAAATTTTTGAAACTTTAAAATGATATATTACTGAAAAAATATCTTCTAACATCGCTCCACTGGGAGACAGAACAAACTTGACATGTTTGCGAAGATGGAAAATAATTTTTTAAACTTAAAAATTATATTTTTCTGAAAAAATATCTTCTGACATAGCTCCACTGGGAAACAGAAAATCCTTAACGTCATTTTTGAAAAGATCGAAAATGCATTTAAAAAATTTTTAAATGATATTTTTCCGAAAAAAGATCTTCCAAAATCGCTCTACTGAGAAACAGAACAAACCTAACAACATTTTTGAGAAGATGGAAAATAATTGTTCAAACTTAAAAATTATATTTTTCTGAACAAACATCTTCTAACATCGCTCCACTGGAAAACAAAAAATACTCAACGTCATTTATGACAAGATGGAAAATAAATTTGTGAAATTTTAAAATTATATATTACTGAAAAAAATATCTTCTAACATCGCTCCACTGGGAGACAGAACAAACT
>JAAAKG020142720.1:0-11544 GCA_010014905.2 Druon quercuslanigerum
AAATCTTCATACGCTACTAATTTTTAACCAAAGATATGGCAAATTACTAAAAAAAATTTTAAGTTAAATTCAAAAGATGTCAAATGTATTGGAAACAATTTTTTAAATAAAAATATTTCATTAAATTCAATTAAATCTAAGTAAATTTAGAGGAATTTAAATTAAACGAGAAGAAATTGATGAAATTCATTAAAAAAATTGCAGTGAGGTCTGAATATTTTAGGATCAATTAAATCAATATTTTAAAAAAATCAAAAAAGTCTATTGAATTAAAGAAAATGGCGTGAATTTTAGAAAATTAAAGTAAATTAAAAAAAAATCAAGAGACATCCGAAGAATTTAAAAGAATTTGGTTCAAAAAAAAATTACATTGATTTCGGTAGAATTGGAATAAATTTTGGGGGAATTTAAATTAAACGAGAAAAATTCGATGAAATTCATAAAAAAATCTCAGTGAAGTTAAAGTAATTTAGGATCAATCAAATAGAAACTTTGAAAAATTCAAAAAAGTCTGTTGAATTACACAAAATTGAATGAATTTAGGAGAATTTCAAGTTAAATTTAAAAAAAGTCAAATGAATTGGAAACAACTTTTTAAATAAAAATATTCCATTGATTTCAACGAAATTGGAATAAATTTAGAGGAATTTAAGTTAAACGAGAAGAATTCGATGAAATTCATAAATAATATCAGTGAGGTTTAAATATTTTAGGATCAATTAAATCAATACTTTTAAAAATTCCAAAAAGTTTATTGAGTTAAGTTAAATTAAAAAAAAAGTCAAATGAATCTGAAAAAATTTGTAATTAAAATATTTAATTGATTTTGCTTAAATTGAAATAAATTTAATTTGATATAAATCAGTGTAAATTTAAAAAACAATTTAAACATCCTAAAATCTTCCAACCCTACTAGATTCTAACCAAAAAAGCGGCGAATCACTACAAAACATTTCAAGTTAAACTGAAAAGAAGCCAATTGAATTAAAAAAAAATTTTGAAATAAAAATATTTCATTGGTTTCTGTAGAATTGGAATAAATTTTGGGGAATTTAAATTAAACGAGAAAAATTCGATGAAATTCATAAAAAAATCTCAGTGAAGTTAAAGTAATTTAGGATCAATCAAATAGAAACTTTGAAAAATTCAAAAAAGTCTATTGAATTATACAAAATTGAATGAATTTAGGAGAATTTCAAGTTAAATTAAAAAAAAGTCAAATGAATTGGAAACAACTTTTTAAATAAAATTATTCCATTGATTTCAACGAAATTGGAATAAATTTATAGGAATTTAAGTTAAACGAGAAGAATTCGATGAAATTCATTAAAAAAAATCTCAGTGAGGTTTAAATATTTTAGGATCAATTAAATCAATACTTTTAAAAATTCCAAAAAGTTTATTGAGTTAAGTTAAATTAAAAAAAAAGTCAAATGAATCTGAAAAATTTGTAATTAAAATATTTAATTGATTTTGCTTATATTGGAATAAATTTAATTTGATATAATTTAGTGTAAATTTTAAAAAAATGCAAACATCCTAAAACCTTCAAACACTACTAGATTCTAACCAAAAAAAGTGGCGAATCACTACAAAACATTTCAAGTTAAATTGAAAAGAAGTTAAATGAATTGAAATAAAATTTTTAAATGAAAATATTACATTGATTTCGGTAGAATTGGAATAAATTTAGGGGAATTTAAATTAAACGAGAAAAATTCCATGAAATTCATAAAAAAAATCTCAGTGAAGTTAAAGTAATTTAGGACCAATCAAATAGAAACTTTGAAAAATTCAAAAAAATGTATTGAATTAAAATAAATTGAATGAATTCAGGAGAATTTCAAGTTAAATTTAAAAAAAGTCAAATGAATGAAGTCAAATGGTTTAAATATTTTAGGATAAATTAAATCAATACTTTTAAAAAATCAAAAAAGTTTATTGAGTCAAGTTAAATTTTTTTTAAAGTCAAGTGAATTTGAAAAAATTTTTAAATAAAATATTCCATTAATTTCGGTTAAATTGGAATAAATTTAGAGGAATTTAAGGTAAACGAGAAAAAATCGATGAATTTCCTAAAAAATCACAGTGAATTTAAAATAATTTAGGATGAATTAAATAAAAACTTTAAAAGAATAAATAGTCTATTGAATCAAGGAGAATTCAGTGAATTTAGGAGAATTCAATTTAATTGAAAAAATACAAGCGACATCTTTTGTTGAAGATTTACAATTTTAATTAAAAATTCGTTTTTTTCTAGTAAAAATTAATTTTTTGAGCTAAAAAATGTAACTCCTTTGTTGAAAATTCAACGGATTGCTTAAAAATTAATTTTTTAATTAAAAATTCTTATTCTTGTGTTGAAAATATTAACAGTTCTGTAAAAAATTATATTTTTAACTCGAAATTCGACAATCTCGTAGAAAATTGAACTATTTGCTTCATTCAGTTTAACGTACTTTGATGAAAATTCTTTTTTTTTATAAGAAATTGATTTTTTGGTTAAAATTCAACTGATTGGTTACAAATTAAACTGTTTCACTTAAGGATTTAAATATTTTATTAAAAATTAATTTTTTTGTTAAATTCAACTACTTTTGATACTTTTTTTAAACTTGATTTTTTAAATTAGAGATTTATAATTTTAGTCTAAACTTAGTTATTTTTGTTCAATATTATTTTTTTACTTAAATATTTAACAATCAACAGCCAAATGAATTAGAAAAAAATTTAATTAAAAATATTTCATTTAATTCGGTTAAATAGGAATAAATTTAGAGGAATTTAAGGTAAATAAGAAAAATTCGTTGAAATTCATAAAAAATTATATTAAAGGTAAAATAATTTAGGACGAATTGAATAAAAACTTGAAAAGAATTAAAAGTCTATTAAATCAAGCAGAATTCAGTGAATTTAGGAAAATTCAAGTAAATTTAAAAATTTGAGCGACATCCAAAGAATTTAAAAGAATTTAGTTTAAATTCCACGCAAAAAATTTAAACCTCTTCAAATCTTCAAGCTTAACTAATTTTTAACCAAAGAAGTGACAAAAAGTTTCAAAACATTTCAAGTTCAATTCGAAATAAGCCATATGAATTGGATAAAATTTAAAAAAATATATTCCATTTATTTCGGTTACATTGTAATAAATTTAGAGGAATTTAAGGTAAACGAGAAAAATTTGATGAAATTCATTAAACATCATTGAAGTTGAAATAATTTAAGAGGAATTAAATATAAACTTCTAAAAATTCAAAAAAGTCTTTTGAGTCAAGATTAATTTAAAAAAATTAAAATGAATCTGAAAAAAAGTTTGATAATAAAATATTCCATTGGTTTCGGTAGAATTAAAATAAATTTAAGGAAATTTAAATTAAAGAAAAAGAATTCTATGAAATTCATCAAAAATCACATTGAAGTTAAAATAATTTAGGAGCAATTAAATAGAAAATTTTAAAAATTCAAAAAACTCTATTGAGAGAAATTAAATTTTTCAAAAATCAAATGAATTTAAAAAAATTTTGAAATTAAAATATTCTATTGACTTTGGTAGAATTGGAATAAATTTAGCGGAATTTAAATTAGGCGAGAAGAATTCAATGAAATTCAATGAAATTCATTCAAAAACACAGAAAGATGAGAACACAGTAAGGTAAACGAAAAAAATTCAATGAAATTCATAAAAAATCGCAGTGATGTTAAAATAATTTAGGATAAATTTAATAAAAACTTTTAAAAATTAAAAAGTGTATCGACTTGAACAGAGTTTAGCAAATTTAGGATAATTCAAGTGAAATGAAAAAATTCAAGAGACATCCAAAGAATATAAAAGCATTCAGTGTAAATTCCAAAAAATTTAAACATCTTCAAATCTTCAAACCCTACTAATTTTTAATAAAAAAGAGACAAATGACTAGAAAACATTTTTAATCAAATTTTAAAACAGTTAAATTAATTGGAAACAATTTTTGAAAATAAAACATTCCATTGCTTTCGCTTAAATTGGAATAAATTTAACGGCATTTAAGGTAAACGAGAAGAATTCGATGAAATTCATTTTAAAAAATTGCATTGAGATTTCAAGATTTTAGGATAAATTAAGTCAATACTTTTAAAAATTCAAAAAACTCTATTGAATTAAAAAAAATTGAGTGAATTTAGAAGAATTTCAAGTAATTTGAAAAATTTCAAGAGAAATCCAAGGAATTAAAAAGAATTCAGTGTAAATTAAAAAAATGCAAACATCTTCAAATCTTCAAACCCTACTAATTTTTAACCTTAGAAGTGAAAAATCACTACAAAATGCACCTGTTAATATTCGAATTTCAAAAAAAAATTACGGATTATCTTTCTCCGGAAACGGAAACTTGGGGGGGGGGGATATCTTGCCATCAAGAGTGAAAACAAAATTTGCAATGCATTTTTGGTCCACCTTAATGAACACTTGGGGAGAGGAAGTAGAGGACATAGGGAGAAAGTAGGGAAAGTGAATGAAAATTAGAGGAGGGGAAGAAGGAAGAAGAATCCAGGGAAATGACGGAAATTAGGGGAAATTAGGTGAAGGAAAGTGGGGAGAAAGAAGGGGAGGTAAAGTAGGGAGAATGATTATGAGTGAGGGTAAATAGGGGAGGGCTACTAATGGCTGGAGAGAGGAAGCAAGAGAAGAGAAGTGTTACCAGGGTGTCCACTAACCCGGGAGATTCGGGAGAATCGGGAGAATCGGGAGAAAGCCGGGAGAGAAATATTACACCCGGAGATTTTCCGTATTTCATAATTCGCGTATTTTGTAATTCTTGAAACTTTCAGCAATATTTCTCGTCTTATTTAAAATCCAGAAATTTGAAATGATGAAAATGACATTGACTGTTGATTTGACAAAATCACATCTCTAAGTAAAAAAAAAACTATCCAATCCTTTTGAATGTCACTTTATAATACATGATATAATACTTATTAATAACACAGCCACAGAAAAAAAATCTTTTTTCTGATCTGCAAGTTAGACCATGTTTACTATATGTTTTTGAGGTCGCTGAATAAGAATCCAAGGTCTAAAAACCCCCAGCACGTCAGGGTTCTGACATAACCTCAACAAACCATAAACCCTGTTTTTTAGTATCTTTTCCGGATCTGGAGGTCAAATCACTTTTATTATATGTTGCTGGGGTCACTTAATCCAAATCCGAGATTTTTAACAGCCCCAGCACGTCATAGTTCTGACATAACCTCAAAAAAACCTCATAAAATCTTTTTTCGAGTCCAGTAGTCAGACCATATTCATTTTATGGTTAGTGGTCGCTGAATCCGAACCTGCGGTCCAAAATACGCCAGAATGTCAGGGTTTTGTCATAACCTTAAAAATACCTCGTAATCTAAGCTATTTAACGCTTTGCGGTTTTGAATTTAGAATTACCTCTGGCGTATTTTGGACCTCGGTTTTCGATTAAGCGACCCCAAAAACATAATAAATATGGTCTGACCCCGGGACTCGAAAAAAATTGCTTAAGATTTTTTTAAGGTCATGTCAAAACCATGACGTGTTGGGTTTTTTTAGATTTTGGATTTGGATTCAGCGACCTCAAAAAAATGTAATAAACGTGAGCTGATCTCCAGACCTGGAAAAAAATACTCGAAAAAAATAATAATGAGATTCTTTTGAGGTTATTTCAAAACCCTGACGTGTGTTGTTTAGACCTCGGATTCGGATCCAGCGACCCCAAAACCATATAGTAAAACAGTTCAATCTTTCAGGCCTTGAAACTAAAGTTTTTTCCTTCATTAATTTTTAGATTAATTTTTAAAGCTTTCGAAATTTGAATTTCAATATATTGTTGTTTCAAATTTAAATAATCAACATTTTAGGATAATTCACTATTAAATATTTTAAAATTTTATAATAATGGCTTTTATAGTCATAAGATTGTACAATTTCGAAAAATGAAATCACATCATAGCAAGATTTTTTGTATTTTTTATCTTAATTTTTAATTCTCTATCAAAGAAGTTAAAATTATATTTTTTAGTTAAAGATTTAAACAAATAAGTAATTTCAAAATAAAAAAATTGTATATTCGAGAATTTCTAAAGGAAGATTTGACGTTTAAAAATTAAAAATTAAGTTTAAGATAAAAAAAACTATGAAAATTAAACTGCGTGAAATGGATACATCAGTAAAAGCAAAATTTGGTAATTTTAAGTGGTTACAATTTCAGATTTCTGAATTTTCAGAAATAACGCTAAATTTTTTATTTTCTTCTCTTTTATCGCTTTTAATTTTATTTTTAATTCAAATTTATTGGGTTAAGTTCTGTAAAGTATCTATTAGCAATTAAAAAATGATTAATTATTAAGCGATTCAAATTTACTTTCAATAATTAAAATTTTAAAGATTTCAAGCAATAAAAAGTTTTAATATCACAATTTTTGGTAACTAAAATTTTTGTCCAGTTTTAAATGAAGCTCGCATACATTTTTAATCATGCAATTTAGTTTTCAATGTTGAATTGTTAATCTTTATCGCTTTGAATACAAATGATTTAAATTAAAAAAATTTAAATCTTTAATTATTTACTTTAAACTCTTTTATTATAAACAATAAAATCTCAATTCTTCTGCATTCTAAGTGATACAATTTCCAAACGTTAAATCTTAAATATTCAATTCTTAACATTTTGACATTGTCCTATTGTGGAAATTTTAATCTAAAATTATCTTAGTTTCGAGATTCTCCAAATCAAATTAAAATTATTTAACTTTTAGCGCTTCCAATTAGAAATTATCTTCTTTTTCTAATTAAATTGTACAAAATCGTTCGTATTTGTTTTTAAAATTCAGAATCTTGAAATTTAAAATTATTAGTTATTAATTATTGTTTCCAAAATATTTAAAACCTTATATTAAAAAATGGATTTTCGAATTAGACATTATACAATTTAATTCCTTTTTCTAATTAAATTGTACAAAATCGTTCGTATTTGTTCTTAAATTTCAGACGCTTGCAATTTAAAATTATTACTAATTAATTATTGTTTCAAAAATATTTATAACCTAATATTAAAAAATTGGTTTAATAATGTATTTTTTAATTTGCATATTTTCATGTTAGTAATTATAAATTCAGAGAGAAGACACCAAGATCTATCTATTTTCCTTTATCGTTATTGGACTCAACAATTTAATTATCCTTCTATTATAAGATATAAATTTAATTAATTTCTTGAAAAACGAATTGCTGATATTTATCGACTTCTGCAATTGATAATATATGCGAAAAAACTGTGGGTTTTGCAAAGAGAGTTAATTTTGTATAAACCGGGAGAAATCCAGAATATTCACCGGGAGAACCGGGAGAACCGGGAGATAGCCGGGAGCCGAAAATTTAAAAAACAGTGGCCAGTTGGAAAAGGGAGTGCGCGAAGGGTGAATTGAGGAGAATAAATGAAAAGTATGAAGTTGCATTAGCGACCAATTATTAAGAAGTACTCACAGTTATTAGTAACATTAGTGGCACTTTTTTCAAAATAGTAAAATCAATAAAAAAGTGTAAAATAGTGCTCGCCCAGTAATTTCACAAAAATTGAAGAAAGCACCCAAAATTTATCTTTGAAGCACCCATTTCTAAAGGAAGCGTGCGTGAATAATCCGTTTATGTTGATTAACGTGGAGGATCGCACTCGACGCGATAAAATGTCCCGAGGAGGAGAATTCAGAATAGCGTTAATCATCAAAGGACGCATGGTAGGTGTTCGCTGTTCGTTGCAATAAGTGAGTAAGCTATAGTGGGTTAAATAATTTATTGCCCCCGTTATTTTCGGAACTATATGCATAGGGATATTGCATTTGGTAGGTCGGTCGGTCGGTCCACCGAGTGACGTTTGAGCAGACGGACGGCTGCAAGTCTGCAACCTTCGTCATTTACTCTTTGGAACTGTCCATCTCTTTTCGTATATTATCATCCAACTTTGGTCTAAACTCGAAAGACTGACTCACCTTCAACCAAATCACTTTTTGCCTTTTGGCATATTCTTTTCTTTACATATTTCATTTTTACTATACTCAAAACTACTATTGTTATTATTATTATTGAAATTGGATAGTCAGAACGACGATCTAAATCATGGTGGAGTTGAACGAAACTTTAATTGAAAAAGTTTTTGCATATGGGACCAAGTGTCTACCTAACGGATGATTTTAAATTTTGGGTAAATTTAAAAGAGTTTATTAGATTTAAATAATTTCAGATGATTATTTTAGTAGCTGAAAAGACAGATCTAAAATATCAGGTTGTATTTTGCTTTTGAGACAGCTTCACACTTTACGGCATAAATGCACCGAACCCTCGGATTCTGTCCCCCCGGTCTGGGGCTTTCTTGAACTGCTGGCAGTTTCTCACCCTGCAGCGCGAGAAACAGTTGCGATTATTTTCTCAAAAATTTGCGCAATGTTGTGCATTACATTTGGAAACAGTGCACACTCGCTATCAAGGAGATTTTTTGTCTTCCAGGATGTCTTCACGGACAAAAATCGGTATTTTGAACTCAGAAATACTTAAAAATGAAATAAAAAAACTAAAACATGAAGTAGCTAATTAAAACCTCTATACAATAAACGAAACGGGTTTAATAATTCAACCGAAAAATTATGGGAGATGACCAACTTTTTAGCGTTTCATTGTTGGTCATGGGAATTAAGGATGTACACTACGTACAATCAATCTCAAAAGTCGCCAATCTTTAAAATGATTTATGAAATAAGAAAAAAATATATCTATCATTGATTTCCGGAAATCTTGAGGGAAGCTTCTAAGTGTACTTTAGAACAAATAATTCAGGTAAAAATTGTTTATTTAACAGTAGTTATTTAGAGTTTTAGTTTTTGCTTTCTCTTTATGGAAAGGTTTCAATTCTTATTTATTCCTAATGATCAGGGTCTCATTTTATTCTTCGAAGGATTTTCTACTATTCTATTTGGGTGGTATTAAATAAAATTTAAACTATGATTATTTATAATAATAATAATTCTATGATTTCTCAATTAAAAAAAAATCAACCCAAAAAAATGTAACTTTTCCCTAAGGATAAAGAAAAAACTAAACCTTTAAATAACTACTGTTAAATAAACAATGTAATTTGAAATATTTTTTTCTGAAGTGTGCTTAGAAGCCTTCATCAATATTTACCAAAATTACTAATAATTTTTTTTTTTGATTTTATAAATCATTGTATAAGATAGGAAACTTTTGAGATTGATTGTACATAGTATGCAACCTTAAAATTCTGAAGTAGAACAGAGAATTTTGTAAGAAATTGTAATTCTGAATTTGAACAGGGATTTTTTTTAATTCCCTTCTTTTAAATCAGAATTAAAATTATTTTTGAAAAATTCCGTTCCTTGTCAAGAGTCCTTTGTTTCAAGTCAAATAATAATTTTTTTCGAGGAAATTCCCGGTTCTTTCTTTTCAATCTTTTTCAATCTCTCAAAATCTTCTAAACATTTTTTGAATTTACTCGATTTTTTATTTTTATTTTTTAATATTGGCCAATTGAAACATTCTGATTTAATTTTCTGCTGTTTTTGAAATGTAAGGAAATCTTTTGAAAAATTTTGAAGTGCTCTAAATTAAAATTTTCCAAGTAATAATAATGAACTTCAAGATTAATTTAAA
This sequence comes from Druon quercuslanigerum, assembly GCA_010014905.2. NCBI lineage: Eukaryota > Metazoa > Arthropoda > Insecta > Hymenoptera > Cynipidae > Druon > Druon quercuslanigerum. Next base: position 9,665 of record JAAAKG020142720.1, read on the forward strand.
ATGTTATAATTTAATATAATATGTCTAAAAATGATTAAAATAAATATTTATTTATCACAGTCTTTCCCCTCAATAAGAAAATCCAACTATTTTGGGTTCAAAGTTCATGCTCATCAGTTGAAACAAACAATTTTCTACCAAAATAGTGGAATTTTCAACAACAAAAAAAATGAAATTTTTTTAACAAAAGAGATCAACTTTAAAACGAAAAAGCTGAATTTCAAACCAAGAAAAGAATTTTTGATCAATTAAAAAATTTTCAAACTAAAATTACGAATTTTCTATCAAAATACATGATTTTTGAATTAAGATTTAAATTTGAAACAAATTTACTGACAAATGAGATTAATTTTCAACCAAAATAGTTAAAAAAAGAGATTTTTTACCAAAAATGATTAACTTAAAAAAATCTGAATTTTAAACGAAGAAAGACAACATTTTACATTATTGAATTTTTAAACCAAAAAACGAATGATGGATGATTTTTCCTACAAAAAATATCATCCATCAATATTTACAGAAATAAATAATAAATCTTTTTATGTTGATTTTATCAATCATTTTAAAGATAGGCAACTTTTGAGAGTGATTGTGCAAACTGCACATCCTTAAAATTCTGAAGTAGAACAGAGAATTTTTTAAGAAAATGTAATTCTGAATTGGGACAGGGATTTTTATTAATTCCTTTCTTCTAAATTAGAATTAAAATGATTTAAAAAAATTCCCGTTTCATTTCAAGAGTCCTTTGTTCCGAGTCAAATCATAATTTTTTGCGAGGAAATTCCCGATTCTGTCACAAAATCATAATTCGTTTAGAAAATTCACAAAAGTCAAAAATATAATATCTTAAGAAAATCCCTGCTTCAATAGTCAAGATTGTAATTCTGCACCGGAATTTCAAGTCACAATTATATTTTTTTTTATTTTTTAAAATTTTAAAATTTAATCAAATTTTCTGTAATTTCCCACATTCATCGGTGTTTTTATGAAAAAAATTATTATATTTAAGACATGTCAAAATAATAATTAAAAAATTATGCAGGTTCCTTAAAACCTCAATTTTTGTAAAAAAAAATCTTAATATCATAATTAATGATAAGTGATTAATTTTTAAATAAAAGAATATTCTAAAAAAAACAATAAATAATACAAATTAGCGCTTTTTGTAGGAAAATGTATTTTCCATTTATCTATTTTGAAAATTAGAACGTCCATTTTTTTACCTACATATAGCCCCAATGTATGAATTTTTTAATATGTTTTTTTTAAAGAATTTTTGACTACAGATTCAGATTCAATAATAAAAAATTAAAAAAATAAAACCACTTTCAAGCATGATGTGACCATTTTATATTTTCGTCCGTCATCTTAGGTCCGCCATCTTTAATTTTTTTAATCGATAATTTTGAATTCAGATTAGAATCCAGCGACACCATCATTTTTTATGTATCGAAATTTCTAAATAAATAATTTTACATTATCATAAAATTTATTCATAAATTTTAACGGATTATAATTTCTAAATTCTTTTAGATTCACAAAGAGATAAAAAAATTTAATGGCCGAAAAAACCTATTTTAAAGAATTGGAAAAAAATTTAGAAGCTTTTTGATCATTTTAAAATCTTTCGTGATTGCATTATTTTAAAGATTTTAGGGGAAATTTGAAATGTTTCAGGTTTAATTTTTATAGAATAACTTTAAGTTTTGAAGATTTTAGGGGGTCAAGAGAATGTAAAAAATATTCTTAAGATTCATGGGCAAATTTCAAATGATTTTTTTCTCAATGAATTCTTAGACAATATTCAAAAAGACAAAAAGAAGATTTATAAAATTTTCAAATAAGAATCTAAAAGACATTAATAGAATTTTCTTTATTTT
>JAAAKG020142721.1:0-11543 GCA_010014905.2 Druon quercuslanigerum
TGTCACATTTTTTCTAACCCTAAAAAATTATTAATTATTATATATATTATATATAATATATATTAATATAATATATATTATTATTAATAATTTAACCCATGCATTTTACATAGAAAACTTCAATTCAAAACCGGCACCTGTGAAAATGAAAATAAAAAAAATAGGAATTTCTTTTTTGGGGGTGGCATTAAAAGGGGGGGGGGGGTCGTTGCCCTCTAAAAAAAGAAGCGTTTTTGAACCACCCTATTGCACAATGTTATCTCAGAATCTATTGCTCAGTAAAATGTAAAACTTTTACCTTAAAACTTTTCCTTGAAAGGAAAAAGAAATCTTCCGATCGAATAAAAACTTCTGTCCTTAAATTGTTTTTAAAACGTTGCTATTTTTAAGAGGAAACGGTTTAGATTCTTCATTTATTAATAAACAATTGTTGTTCATTATTTCTGTTGCTAAATTGTTTATGACAAATGATGTAAATAATGAACCTCAATAACCAGAACTGACATATTTTTTATTAATCCTTGACACATGATTAAACTTTTTACGAAAATGAACGCTTGTTTCAAGAATACGGTGGCAAGTATTTATTTATTTGGAACACGTTCATATTTTATCGTGCCCATTCGTACCTGCAATTGACTTAAACCAAGTAAAATTTACTTCATCTACACGGAGAGAAATTTCGGGGGATTAATTAACGACACTACTAAATGAGTTCATTTTACTTTGGCGCGAGAACTAAGATCTCGGAATCCTTGCTTTTAAAGCATAGGTCTCGAAATTTCAAGCATTAGTCCACGCGACTCTGCTCTAAGATGTCTAATTCTATGCTTTTAGATCACAGAGTCCGAGACTTTAAATCACGTACAAATTTAAATCACGTAAAAAACTGTAAAATCACGCGCTTCCGCGATTTAATACCTCGAAATTTCTCTCTGTGCAAGAACAATTTTTTTACGTGTATATGAATATTTTAATCAGTGTCATTTCAAGAAATGCCAACAAAATATTCATTCACTAAAAAAAATGGTCAAGCTGTCACAGCTAACCGTTTAGCTGGATTTCGTCTTTCGAGAAAATACAACAATATTTTTTTGGAAGACGAAATCTAGCATATATATAGTATATAGTGAATAATATGCATATTTTAGAGTAAAAGCATGATTGATGTAAATTGATATCTTTATATTTAGGAAGGGAAATTTTAACTTACGGATTTGTTGCCGAGTTGACGAACTTTACAGGGTAGAAAGGCACGAGTGCCTAATTGCGCTGTTATATTTGTTGGACTACTTGTGTCGAAATAAGGACCTGTGTAGAGTCCTGTCATTCTTTTTTCTAGCGAATGTGATCTCGTGCAAACTCCTAAAAAATAAATAAAAATATACGTAAGAATACATTGAAAGTTTTTCTTTTTAGACAATTTAATTGTAATCGGTAAATATTTAAAATAGAAATTATAACTAACTGTATTAAATTATTGTATTTTCAAGTAATATTTTCCTGGTCTGTAAAATGCTTCTATTAAATGAGTAAGGCTTTTAACAATTAATTTGAGTACCGTTAAAGAATTAACGGAGAAAACTTCAAATTAAGATTAAAAACATTTGAAAATGATAATTTTCCAATCTCATACATATCATTCGTATTGTGACATTTTTAAGTTGAAAATATGAAAACAAAACATTGTAAATTGCACGAACGTAAATTCATCGAATATGAAAAGAATTAATTATTATGATAAAATTCTTCTCGAGGTAAAGAAACCTTTTATTTCAGAAACTATATAGCTCGAATATGGGTAGTCTAAACAAGGACTGAAATTGCGAATAAAATCTCATGTGCAAAACACATAAATTTATGCACTTCAAAACTTAATTAGAAGACTTTTATATTATCTAATAAAAAATCGATATGAACCACAGAAATATAATTTTTTATAACACGTAGCGAAAGAATTTTAATGCCATTGTTTGCTAAATATGACTTTATTAGTAAATATATTTGATGTGAGTTCGTCGCATTTACGTCCTTATACATACACAAAACAAGATATCCAATCGGTTTCTGTTTAAAAATGCACTCATTTTTGTGAACGCCTATAAATTTACAAGCTAATAGAAGAGAAGAACTTTCGAGTTACTATTCATTTTTCCTATAAATTGACATATCAGCGCTTGTATAGCCTGAAGGGCTGCGGCTCTACCACACATATACATAACCAAGATCGATTTGGTGGGAGGCATTCTTGTAATTAGTCTCTCTGTTAAGTGCCTAATGCCAAATATAATTAATGGTCCTTTTAACGATTTCTGCGATATGAAACTTCATCATGTAATCCCAATATGCTTAATTAATTGAAATTCGAGTTATTGAGAATGATACTGCTCCCCAAATCACAATTAGTAATCATTTCTCTCGTAATTTCTACTAATGATGGGTAAACAAATGGTTATTCATTTAAGTTTATAAAGTAATAGTACTAATAAATATTAAACGATATAATAGAGGTTCCAAGTTGTTTTAATCAAATATTTTAATATTGCCACCGGTATCGGGGATGGCTTCAGTGGCCTGCAGTGATAAATCTAGACCGTTCAAACGTAAACTGTCAGGGCGTGGGATACATTTCCTAATAATAGGCAGAATGTTCTCGGGCGTACTTGCGGATGCCTGTGCCTGTATGCTGCTGGTGTTTTATAACTCGTTGAGCACCGTCATTCCCCTCCCAGGCTGCGAAACTGTTTGGTTACGTCAAATTCTCCTTATCCCCACCAATGTCTATTGGGCTGGAGAAGATGAACGAGTGCCCTTTATACGTGTGCCGTGTGCATCTGTGTCTCTATATATCAAAACGCACCGCCCAGTTATTTCACATTTAGGACTGGGCTGGCATCCCCTCCACTTAGCAACACGTGGCACTTAGCAGCACAGACCCAGATGCACATGGCATACATTTGAAGTACGCTCCGTCATTTTCTCCGCCTCATTAGACATTGGTGGGGATAAGGAGAATTTGACATAACCGAACTGTTTTCATTCCTAAGGCTTTAAATTAACTGTAAGTTAAGTATATATAGAGGTGCCATGCTTTCACTGGTTAATAGCCTGAAAAGCGTCTATGCGTGTGAAAAATATGCTAAAACACTTCCGGAGAAAATGCAGAATGCTGTCGTCCTTAGGTCGCTCCGCATCCTCAGGGTGCACGAGACTTTTGCTGGATCATCATATTGATTCCGTCACAGATTATAACCACCTACCTCACGGTCGTGAGACGTGGTTATGGCTGAAATTCTGCCGCGATTTCGCTAGGATCGGGTACAATTTTTCAGATCAGCAACCGTTCCCGGCGAAATCCTGCGGTTGTCCTTATGATAAACTTTTAATTATATATATAAAGGGTTGCACAACCACCGCGAGTTCCATTGGACATGAGTGGTCATAGGGCACGAATAATTCAGTACGGTAGGCCGGCGAAAGGTTACGAACAATTACAAACTTAATATTCCGAGAGTACCGATCACAGGAATTTTGAGCATCGCTAACGTATAACGAACTAAGGCATTTCGTTAATAAACAACGAAGCTTCGATGAGTTGAGCACAAAAAGTATTAAATTTGATCCAATTCGTGAACCAGTTTGCAGTGTTTATTTCGTGAATAACAATTGTTGAACATGATTTTTGCTTTTTTTAAATATTCCCTAGGCTCATTTTTTTTCTTAATTGTCGGAATTTTTCTTCGGGATAATGATTTCCCGTAACTTTGCCTCGCGAAAAGAGAAACTGAGAATGTGCCGCCATGCATAAGCATTTGTTGCATGGATGCCCTCCATTGTCCAGGGGCGCAGGGCTTTGGACGATGGGTTGGACTAAAATGCCGATCACCCTAGGGTTGGGAGAGCCAACCAAGATGGAGTGCATGCGACAGACCTGCGGAATCTCGAAACTTTTAGGTGGACGGATCGACTCAATACAATCTGCTGGAGTGCTACGATACTAGTATAGATCCTAAACAAGAAGGTTACAATGCATGACTGCATGCTCTGTGGTGCGAGAAACACCCAGAGAAACACACTTTTCGCATCAAGCTCTGCGTAACAATGCTTAAGAACTCCGGAAAAGGGGTTATCTAAGAGGAGCGTCTCCTGTACCGCAGCCAGAAGAAATCGGGAAAAAAGAAAGACAGGCGAAAGTGAGACCAACTGCGGGCAGGCATCCAATAAAGGAAGAGCGATGCTCCAGCCTATTTCGACTCTTACAAGATCCTCCAGTTACTGTCGACCATCCACCCAAACGAGAGGAGGTCGAAGCATTTTGCAGAGACACAGAGAATGAAGTCGAACATCCGCTGAAAGAAGACTCAGAAAACATAAATAGCTAGAAGAAGCTGTGCAATGTTCTCATAACACCTGAGGATGAATGGCCACCTATCGAGGAGGTAGAAAAAAGTATAAGGAGGCACGAAGAACTACTCCGCTCCGGGACCAGATGGTATCAAGACCTTTTAGTAGAAGAGGTTTCCTTCAACCTACCAGCATCTGGCTCGCATTTTCAGCACATATCTAAAGTCGGAAGAGCCTATTTCGCAGTGTATAGTCAAATACATACCCCTGTCAAAGATAGCCAACTTAGCTGTTCCGAAGAATTACAGGCTCGTCGGGAGACGAATGAGCAATGTGGCTTAGAGAAAGGCGTAGAAGAATTTTAAAAGAACCTTAAGTCTTGTGTTATGCGACTTTAAATCTCAAGCCGTCAAGGCCGTCATGGAATACTGAATCTTGAATGTGCTGAAAGCAGGATTATGCTGGGTAAAGCAAATATAGTCACAAATGGACGGGACCGTCTTTTTTAAATGGTCAGAAAACACGCAGAAGTGGGCAAAGGAGCGTTTCCGTATAAAGCAGCGGATGAGGCTGCTATAACAATTGTCCCTGACTTCCGTATCAGGGGTGAGCAAAATTCATAAACTCTTGTCCATCTTTAGCACTCATTCCTGAAGGTCCGGATTAAGAAAGCTGTCGACACAGAGCGACCCAAGGATGACCGCCTTCTACATCATCCTCGTAAGTGTCTTAGCATCTTGTTGACACACAGGGATGCTTTTCAGGGTATTTACCAGTAAAAAACTTGGCACCTCCAAGAGCACCGATGATCAAGACGCTCAGCTTAACAGCTTTTTCCGGTTAGAGCCGTCACAAATCCCTTATAAGGTATTTATACCTCTGTATATTTTCGCTGATGACGAAAATTCGATAACGAACCTGGTTCGTTTCTTGAAGTTAAGTAGAACTACGCCAGGCTAAATTTCTGAAGAGCATTTGGCGAGGCCGTACTAGAGCCAATGCCGTATGAGTGATAGAGATCGTAATGAAGCACCCTTAGTACCGCATTGTGCTTTTGGATGAACGTCGTTACTGCATGAGTTGGACAACTATACAGTATGGGTCCTATATGTTTGGGATGTGCATAATAAACTCTGATTGCGTACTCGAGATGTTTCAGTCCAGCGTTTCAGCTGCCTCCTCCGCTGCTTTGTACAGTAACGCTACTATGTCCACTTATTCGTGCTTCCTGAATATTTTAAGAAGAGAATCCCGTCCATTGGCTACTATATATGCTGTATTCAGAATAATCTTGTTGATAAGACATTTCAGATTTTAGTATTACGCGGCAACCTTGACGTTGTGAGAGGTTTTCTGCTGAATATGGTTACAAAAAATTAATAGGCAGTCGCGGACAATTGTCCAGGGGTGGTCCCGACGGAATTAACCCCCAAGCGGAGGTGTGAAAACCGTGCTGAAAGCTAAATTGCACCTGGGTGAGGTGCCTAGAACGGTAACTCTGTGATACCGGGCGAACCATCAGAGTACGCAGCCTTATCCTTGTATGCGGGGGTCCACAAGGATGGACGAACGCTTTTCCCTAACTTCTCGTAGAAGCAGCAATGATAACACCAAACATAGTTGTAGTAAGTGCGGTTCAAAGTAATAGAACGCGCAGGGCTCCCGACAATGAGTCGGCCAATAATGCCGACCACTCTACAGCTGGGGGAGCCTATGAAGATGGAGTCAATGCGATGGATCGGCGGAATCTTGAGGTTTTTAGGTGGCTGGAGCGGCAAAATCACGGCTTGCTAGAATGCCACGATGCGAGTGTAACACCTGAACGAGAGAATTACATGGTACTGCTGAAGTACTCCAAAAATGGGGCTATGTAATGGAAGCGCCTACTCTACCAGAGCCAGAACAAGCCGGCAGCAGAGAAAGAGAAGTAACAAGACCAATCGTGGGCAGGAACCTGATAGAAAACGAGCGATGCTTTATGACCCGGAGAAACATCAACATCCAGTTTTCTCTTAAGCTTAAAGATCTGGCTGAAATGGATAAAGAGCTTCGTGGACAATTTTCCGAAGAATCCGACCTCTGGAATATCAATTGTTCTGTCAATAATGCAGCGAGAGCTTTGGCAGATGCGAACCGTAAGATGCGAACCGTAATACAAAACCAACGGTTGGTCATAAGACCAAAAGACGAATGAATCAAATCGCCATAAAGATAGACTGGGCAACACAGTACACGTCCCGCGTTCCGTATGTGGTTGACTATATAACATCTGGCAGGAATTTTACCACCAAGGTTCGAAAGTACGCGGGCTAACTCTGGATCTGTTATCACACACTTAACAATTCAAAGCTGGTGACCATCAGCAAGCATATTGTTGAGAGAATATGGAAACTATGCTGCAAAGCTGCAGCATCTTACCAGCGTGATCTATCGATGGCCTGGATAGATTACTGGAAAACTTTCGATTAGACCCCCCATAAACTTATCATCTGTCTTTTGGAAAGCTTAAATGTCCATCCGCAAATCGTGAGGTGCATAGAGAGATTGATGCTACTTTGAAAAACCAGATTCACGATCTCACCTGGAAAAAAATGATGTGACAACTAACAAGGTCACTTTCCAAAAAGATGTCTTTCCAGGCGACTCCATGAGCCCACTCCTCTTTTGCCTTACATTATTGCCAATATCTCTAGCTCTTCGCCATTCCCAGGGGTACCTTTGCGGCAAACCTGCGAATCGAGAGCACAAGGTCACCCATGTATTTTACATGGAGGATCTTAAGATCGATGCTAAAAATAAAGAGGAACTATATGTAGCTCTAGCGATTGTCGGACGATACGCTAAGGAAATAGTAATCAAATATGGGTTAGAAAAAATCCCCAAGGTTTATTTAAAGCGCGGAAAACTTAATGGCATCTCTGAAGACCCTGAGCTCGCCGATAGAAGCGCTATACGATACCTTTTTGCTGGAGAGAATTATACGTACCTGGGCGTGCCACAAAACCGCATTCAGGATTACATCTATAAAGTACACTTTCCGAAGCAGATATAAGTGGCTCATCCGGCAGATTTGGTCTTCCGAACTGTCGGCAAGGAACAAATTATCTGCAACGAACATGCTTGCCGTCCTGGTAGTACTCTATGCATTTGGAGCGGTTCCATGGACGAAGAACGAGTTCAGATCCCTTGATACAGGGACATGAAAAGGTATGCACATAAACAAAAGCATGCATCTTAAGTCTTCTGTTCCGGGACCTTACATCTCACGTCTTAAAGTTGGTCGCGGAAAATTCAATGTTGAATGTCTTCACAACAGGATTATTTTGGGTACAACACATAGAGTCGCAAATGGAAGAGACCCTCTTCTCAAAATTGTTAGGAAGCATGAAGAAGTGGGCATAGGAGCGTTTCTGTACAAAGCAGCGGAGGATGGTGCTGAAGCACTCGGACTTAACTTCAGTATCAGGGGTGAGGAGAATGCATCAAATCTTGTCTATCTCGAGTATTAACTCCTGAAAGCCCGGATTCAGAAAGCACAGGAGAAAATTTCCGGAAGCAACTCCTCGATAAGAGGATGCAAAGCATCTTCCACAGAAATGTGGAGGATCAGTCAATGTCATGTGAGCTAACTTTCGCTTTCCTTAAATCACCCGGATTGAATTCGGGCACGGGGGGTTTCATTATAGCGTGTCAAAATGGTGTCATTTCCACCTTAACGTACCGTCGTCGTATTTTGAGCCAAGACATTCCCGATGATAGTTGCAGGGCGTCCCATGCGTACCCCGAGCATCTACGACACATACTATTTAGTAGTCCAACTCATGCGGGAACGACTTACATCCAAGGGCACAATGCGGCACTAAGAGTGCTTTATTACCATCTCTGTTACTCTTACGGTATTAACCTCAATAACGCTTTGCTAAACGCTCTTAGGGAAATAGAGGCATATACTGGAGGCCGCATATACTGGAGCTTTATATTCTCGACAATTGTTTCTGTAGCACACTTGAGGCCTGATATAGTTTTCCTTGAGTTCGAGAAGCAAACCATGTTCGTTATCGAATTTTCGGCACCAGCTGACCTTGTAAGGGATTTGCGACGATTGTACCCGGAACGTTCTGTTAAATTAATCGTCCTTATCATCGGCGCTCTTAGAGGTGCCAAGCTTTCGCTGGTTAATAACCTAAAAAGCATCCCTGTGTGTGAACAATATGCTAAAACTCGCGCGGGGAAAATGCAAACTATGCTAGTTTTTAGTGAAGCTGGTCTTCTTTATGTTACACATTGAAACGAGCCCACTTTTGGTTTGAAATCAAGACTGTTTTGTGTATAATAGAATTATATATAAATAAACGAAGTGCGAGATGAAAAGCACTACTTTTAAATTGAAAATTGTAATCCGAGCATGTTCCAATTTCTGAGAGTAATGTACCGTTTCTGAAACTACTTTGGAGCTCGATATGGTAAACTTGATTGAATTTGGTATACTCGGCGACCATATTTTATATGTCAAAGTTGAGTGTCGGTCGCTTTGTAACTTTGCAAAATATAGTGATAGTCTGCGGTGTTGTAATTTTACTGATTTAGGCGTTAAAGGTTTATTCGTTTCATAAGAGAGATTTATTAGTTACCACTACCTGTTCACAGCATCAGTTGTTCGCCAGTAGGAAGCTCCAAGTTTCCACGAATTACACCATTTGATGAACGGAAAGCAAACAATAAGAATGATCAGAAGTTCCAAATTATTGCATTGAATAATGGCTGTTCTTAATATTGCAGCACACAAAGTGCAAGCTTGAATTGTTTGAGATTCTAACTTTGCAAACTCTTAAGTCGAAACTTATTCCACCATTTTTTTAAAAATAATTAATAATAATCTTCAAATTCATTCATTCACATTCGAAGTTCCTATGTTTCCGCTCACTTACCGCATCCTTTTGTCTCTTTTTTTCTATCACAGGGAACACAGTCTCTATTATTTTTAAAACAGAGGAATAGAGGAATTTTTTTCAAAAAAGAGGACCTTTTTTCAAAAATAGAGGACTTTAGGAGGACGTTTTTTTGAAATGAAGGATAGCATATGAAGCAAGGTTAATAAAAATGTTATTAGTGTTCGTATGAAAAGTTATATATTTTTTGTAGAAAGTAGAACGAAGTCAGTGGGAAACAAGATATCTTCGAATGGACGTATGTACATGACCATTTATATTACAAATTAATAAACCTACATAAGTTAGGGCAGTAGAAAATGAGACATCTTTGAATAAATGTCTGATCACATACGTTGAAGATTAATGAAATTATATAAACTCTTTAAATGATAATGTAAATCGTAAAGCAGTCTTCTTGCAGTATTTTTATACTTACTTTTACTATACTTACTATACTTACTTCTACTATACTTTTAATCTTAATTTTACTTGTATTATTTAATTAGCGCCTCAGTTATAGCTAAACAGTTTACAGCCATTTCATTAAATATGAGAGTTTTAGAGCTTACAGCTTACAATAAAAAATATATTATTAATAGAAATAGATAGTCTTACAAGCCTTTTATAAATTTTAATAGCGCATTACGGCTTCATAGTTTACTAAATTAGTTTCACCAAGTAATGTTATATTTTTTTATTCAAAAAAAGAATAACCTTCTCTAGGGCAGAAGAAGGTATTAAATACTTTTTTAAACTTTTCTTTTCTTTGCTAGTCTTTGCAGCATTTCAGTAGTTCTCTTTCTGATATTTTGTTCTAAACCATCTACCATCAACCGTCAAAAATAATTTTCTAACGCTGGTAACTGCTCATCTACTCTTTCAGCTGCTGGACCTACAGTTAAGCACCTTGTGCTTATGTGTTGAATGAACTTGTGTTGAGGCATACTTAGGTCATTTTGAATCTTCTCAAATATTTCACATCTCACGTCCCTGTGGTGAAAGTAATAGTAAACTTTCACCATGAAATCGGAAACATATATGGAAACGCAGTTACAACCCTTTACAACAAAATTATTCACAATATGCAGCTCACAGGTACGTCTGTCCAGCAGGGGTTTAGCCTTTAACGTTTTCAACTTTTCTTGGAACAAAGTCATGACGGTTTTATTCACATTTGGTCCATCAAATCCTACAGCTAATACCTTTTTTAACGATAAACCGTTAGAGTCAATTGATTTTTTCTAATGCGAAAACAAAATTGTACCAGTTGCTGATTGCAAAAAGTAAGTCGCTGAATGCCGACATTCAATAATGTTCTCGCTTTGTGACAATATCTTATTCTAATTGACATCTCCTCCTTACTTTTCACATTGCTTGTGCCATAAAAAAGCAACCAAGTCAATACATCAACTTTGTCGACTTCTTTAATCATTTGTTGGTGAAAATAGGGTCCCAAAGCTTCTGTGATAAGATATTGAACTTTACTTGGAGACAATGAAAAATTATCTAGTACAGAACCTGGAAACATGACTTGAAATAGTTCTTTTTTTCCTGCACATGACGCGACGGAACTGCAGCTTACAACCGTTTCCATACACCAATACAGTTCCGCTCTTGTTGAAGATTATTTTGGATTAAATAACGCAACAGTACTGTTCAAGAGATTCGAATTATGAAGAACTGAAGTCTGAGAAGGCAACAATTTGGTAGGAGCTCCTGCTGGCTGAATAAATGTCGGTTGGGATAACCCAGGAGTTACTGAAACTGCTTCAGGAATCGCTAATTATCAAGTCTGACCTGAATTTAATGTACGCAAATTTTGTATGTGTTTAGCAGTCTTCGAATGCTGTATAAGTTTCGCAGATCCCTTGTTAGTTGCAATAATTACATTTGGGCAAATTTTGCAGAAACAAGATTATAAGTCGTTTTGATTTTTCTGGGCCCATTGAGATACAGTCGTTCATGTATTATCTTTGAAAAGTAACCACTTATTTTGAAATTTTACTTTTTTTGACATGTTAAGTGCAGTATTTTAATTTTGCAAAAGTAACTGAAATACATTAATAGAAAACAATTAAAGTCACAAAAATGATAAAAAATGCAATATTATAATAAATATGCAATTATTCAAAACTGAAATTTTTACCTTTATATTGACTAACCAGGCAAGTAAAGAAAAAATCCACGGAAGGTTTACATTGAAAAATCTCATCTAAAATGCCGAAACGTTACTGCAAAAATAAAATATTTTAAATAATATATTAAATT
>JAAAKG020142722.1:0-11543 GCA_010014905.2 Druon quercuslanigerum
CGTTTTTAAATTAAAATGATCATTTTCTAGCGTTAGTTCATTCATTGTTAATTATAATTTAAATTAACAATTTTACTCAGTAACTATATCTGTGAGAAGCGCACAAACTTAGGAAATATTTCTACACAAAAATCAACTCGATTTTTCAATTATTAACAGAGAAACGACAAGTTGATTATTCCGATGTAAATTGATTTTTCCCTCGATCAACGCGTTTAGTGAGCATCCCCTCTCCTGCGCCTACTGGCCTGAGACGGGCCGAGCGTAGAGGCAGTTCTGCAATCCGGTGCCTCAACTACGCTCGAGCGTTACCCCCACCTTCTAGCCTCTAAGTGGACCTTTGGACATTTCGAAGAATTGCGTCTCAACAGGGCGCTCCCGACGAAAATCTCTACTTCTTACCAAATTTTTCGTTCGAAGGAATCACATGCAATTGTTACAATGAAAATATACATTGCATAATAATTCGTTTATAAATTATTTCAAAATGAAAATGGAATGTGCTTCATAATCAAGTTTGATCCAAAGAACGCTTTTCGAGCTACCATCTGGGCACTTCGAAATCCCATTCAATTAAGATGGAAAAATTTAGGATTTTCGAAAAATTGAACACATACCTTAGGATTTGATCGAAAAGTGATAGGTTTTGTAGGGATTGAAGAGGCGTGTCTACGAAATAAAACCAAACTAATAAATACATTTTTACGTATCATTGTTACATTATTAAATTTATTTAAACAATAAAAAATTATTAAAACAGTTATGGAAGATATTTAAATTGTTTATTAGTAATTATTTGTGTGACAAAACCAACAACAATTGCTAAAAATTAACAACAATACTTTAAAATGTAGTTGCTGGTTTCTTGGTTCATATTTGGGTAAGAATTTTAATTTCCGAATTTTTGAGAAAATTCAAAAAGTCCTTGTGATAATCTTTTAAGGCAAACAATTTTGTTACAAAACAAAAAGAACTTTTAGAAAATAATTCAACTTTTAATCAACCAGTTGAATTTTTAAGCGAAAAATATGAATTCTGACAGAAAAAATAGAATTGCTGATATTGTGATCCAAAAATATTTTAATCCTAAACAAAATATTTGAGTCCTTAACAAAAATATGAATAATGCATAAAACAATCAAAAATTATGAATGACTATTTATTTTTTTAGTGTCTTTGTTTATTTGCTTCAAGGTTATTTAAGTTTCTCTAAAAAACTCAAAAGATTTTGGAAGATTTCACACATGTAAAAAAAAAAAGAATGGAGACAATTTTGAAGAATTTTTGTTTATTTTAGAAGAGTTTGCATAATTTGAGGACAGACTTCGATCATTTTAAAAGATACGTAGGATCTTTGAAAGCTTGGCAAAATTAAATAATATTCCATAAATTTTCGAATATCGTTCAGTTTTTAAATATTTTAATTCTATTAAATACTTGGATACTCCTAAATGTCTATTAAAATGACTTTACAATCTTGTTAAGTCTTCTCTGAAAACTTTATTTTGAGACGAAAATATTTAAACAAATATGAATATGAAAATTTATCCGGAAAATAAAATGTGTTTTGTTTTTAGTTTTTTTCATTTCAAAGAGAGGAATAAATGTTTTTCTTGATCTGGTGAAAATTTAGGAGTCGATAGTCAAATAATTTCGAAGCAATTATTTTTTGAATAGCAGCTTGTGCGCGCGAAGTATTCCGCAGTGCGACTCGCTCCGACTGGGACTCGACTGCCTTCGCCTTTAAAATATTTTTTTTTTGTTTTAAACAGGTCCAAATTAAAAAAATCTATTTGTTCTAAATATTTAAAGCAGCCTTTATTGTTTACGTTTCGATCTTTCCGAAACCAGTCCAAGGCTATTTGATGGTAACCTTCGCAACTGGACTGAAAGCGAGTTTAAAGTGATTATGAAAATAAGCACAATTTGTTTTATTTTCAAATTGTCTACTGACGACCTTAACTTGGTGGAAATTAGCTCACTCTGAAGAAAAAAAGGTATCGGGTATAAACACCTGTGCACAAAGCGTAACGCATTTCGTTGAATATTGTAACGCAATGTAAAACCAAGACGATATTATCTTTTATTAAATTACTCATCGTATCCTTTAGTATATAATTAGTTCTGTGGAATGTAATAAACATTTTTTTCAGTGTAAATTATATTAAAATACTTACCAATAAAATTGAGTGTAGCAGCCAAGGATAAGATCAGAGTACATACAATCCTCATATTTTCTGACTAGAGGACAAACTGACTAATATTTTCATAATGAATTTAATTAAAAATGTCACAAATGAATATTTTACCGCTTTATTAGCTTTTTAAATCTATTCTGTAGCCGTTATCTCGTACACTTAAAGCATCAAGGTTTGCCTTCTAAAATATTTACAATAGAGTTTCAAGGACAAAAATTTGGTATCAAGCTTTATAAACACAAATAGCACCATTTTTTTATATTTTATAATGACTTAATACCCACTCAATCCTTTCTTCGACACAAAATATTTATGAATTTTACATCATAGATTTTTTGTTTCTGTCTTATGCTCCACATAAAATAAAATAAAATTTAACAGAAAAACAGAGAGAAGAAAGAAAAAAAAACATAGTTATGAAGGGTATAAGAGTAGAGGGGAAGGGGCGTAAGGAAGTAATGGAAGAATTACTTAAAAGGAGTGACGCTAAGGTAGAGATAGAGGAAGTGGAAAGTGTGGGAAGGGAAAAGCGAAGAGGGGAAAGAATGGTACTGGTAAAACTAAACAAACGAGAACATTAGAGCAAACTGATGACAAAGAAGAGGATGTTATATGGAAGCTCGAAAAGAATAGAGGATGAAATAACATGGGTAGTTAAGTATAAGAGAATACAGATCGATGGGGTGTGGTGGGATTGAGATGAAAAAAGAAAATAGTAATTAAGAAATGAGGTGCTGGGAAACTCGGAGAGAAAGGAACGAAAAATTGGAAAATAATGAATAGAAAGAAGCAAAACGAAATGTGAAATGAATGTAGATTGGATGGAATATATGGTACTGGAATATAGCAGGATTGGCGAGAAAGGATAGGGAGTTTATGAGCAATTTGAAAGAATAATATAGAGTAATAATGATGAAAACGTCGCTAGATGGAGAGAGTTGGGGGAGGAGTAAGGAGAAGGTTTCCAAGTGCTTAAAAATGGCAAGTTCAAACGGCAAAAATGAAGAATAAAAAGAGCAGATTAATAGTAGGAACGGTGATAGGAGTGAGAAACGAATCTATAACAGGGAATGATAAGAAAGAGAGGAACGAAAAAAAGAAGGATTAATAGCAGAATATGTAAAGATAGGAGGAGAGAAGTGGAAGATAGTGGGGTTTATGAGAATCGAGATATGCAGGAGAAAGCAGAGGAGAAAAATGAAATAATTGAAGGAAATGAAGAAGAGATTAGGCTTATTATAGGTAGGAATTTCAATTCGATAACAGGAGATAGAGAAGAAAGGGAATAAGAAAAGAAAGAGCAAAGAAATCTAAAAATAAGGTATAGAATGGGAAGGGAAAGAAGCTTTTGAGGAGCTCGAATGAGTTGGAATGGATTATCTTAAATGGAAATATAGAGGGAGATGAGAAAAAAGAATATACAAGCTCCAGAGGAGTAAGGAGAACGGTAATTGATTATGTGATAGTGGATGGTGAGGCACGGAAAAGAACAGTTCAGAGAAAAGGTCAAAAATATCAAAATGAGAGAGTGAAATATGGACAAGGATATGGAAGAAATGATAGGAGAAATAAAAAGAGGATTCGAGTGCACAAACAAAACTGAAGTTAGTAATTGGGGCAATAGAAGTGCATGGGATAAGGATTGTAAAGAGGAAAAGAAGAAGGTCAGAAAGGAAATAAGAGAGTGGAGAGAAGAAAAAAGTAATCGGGAATAATACAGGACAAAAAGGAAAAGTATCTCAGTGTGTGTTAGCAAAAGGAAGAGGAAGCAAATAAAAGGTTTGAGGAAGAGGCAGAGAAGGTAGTACATAGAGAAAGTGGAAGAAAAAAAGAGGAAACCAGGATATTGAAATGGTGGAATGGAAAAACATTTTTTGGATTTGCTACGAGGGGGTTAGAAAATAGTTAGGAAGGGAGGGAAATATGGTAAAGAAAGAGATGAGGAAAAGGACATAATATCCAACTTAAATTAGACTAATTGTTTCTACTGTTGGTTCTCCCACTTACAATTTATCAAAGTATATTTCAAATGTTCTAAAGCCAATTTCTATTAACACTAGTTCGTTTGTTAAAAATAATTGGGAACTTAAAAATTGTTTTTAAAATATTAATGTACCAAAAACTCATTAAATAGTTTCTTGAGATATTGTGTCCATGTTTGACAGCATCTTAGTAGATCTTGCGTTAGACTGCATTGAAGAAAAACTCAATTAAAGGCATAGCTTAAAAAATAACAAAAAATGAAATTCTAAAAGCTAACAAAACGATTTTTAATAGTACTGTCTTCTCCTTTATTAATACATTTTATAAACAAATGTTGGGTTGCCTGAACGTTATGTCGATGGCATTTTAGCTGTTGTGATTTATTAATAAATTGGTACAAAAAAACCTCCTTTGTGTGGCGGAAACTTAAAAAAACAACTGAAAAAACGATTTAACACAAAGAAAATTTGTTTAATTAAAAAAAATTTGTTAGTTTTTAGTAAAAGAAAGATTCATGACAAAGTAGAAAAATTATTTTAAGAAAACAGTTTCTATAAATTATTACAAGAATTTTTTTGATTTTCGAAACTAAAATTCTTAATTATTAGAATCTCAAGATAAATTAATATTTCGCGAAATCTAATATGCGTATACAATAAAACTTAGTTACCGGATTTTAAGAAATTTCTATCTGAATCCTATTTATGTTTTTGAAATTGTTTTAGTTTCTCAAAGTAAAACGATAATACTCATACACATGTTGGTAGAAATAGAATTTTTTAATTTAAATAATAATTTGAAAATGTTAAAATTATAAATTATTTACAACAAAGTGTCTCGTTGTCTCGAAAGTAGGGAATAATAGTCAAGTATTTTTCTATATCTTTTCGAACTCTCCTAATTATTCGGGAAAGAATCAGCCTATTTATTTTTATTTAAAAATGCAAAATTTTGGAAGATTATTCTTCATGAATATATCGAATTTGATGTCATCGGTGGTCACACCCACACTTCAAAAGTTAGTGTTAAAAAAATTATTAATTAAATTTTAATAATGCAATCAAAATTTATAAATATGTTCATATGTAATTAGTTGTTTAAGTAAAGTTTTTTACTGATACTGAACAGTAAATTTAAGCAGTTTCATCCTAAAATCAACTCATACATTATAAATTTACTTGAACTTTAAAGAACAAAATTTTGTATAAAATAAAAATAATTTTAATTTATGTGCCAATTTAGGAAAAAAATGTAGTAAATAGAATCCTATTGAAAATTCGCAACAAATTCTGAATGTAGAATTTTTTTATTGTGTCTTGATGAATTGTAATGAATAGATAAAACATGTGTAGAGATAAGGATAGATGAACAAAAATGTATTATGCTGAAATCGTTCTACAAATAGTAAAATGGTGATGAAATAGTTTGTTTTGTGACGTTATATGTTCGACAGCAAATACTACGACCTAAAATAAAAAATCCTTGCGCAAGAAGCTCTTGCCATAAAAATACATACTATGTACGTTATGATAGCACTTACGAGGTCTGGCTATTATATAATGAGACTGCGCGCCTAGAGGGCGCCTTAGAGGGGTGGGGGAAAAAACGAGTAGTGCGTTGGGTATCTGGGAATCTTCTCTATTTACGTACTAAAACACGTTTTCTTTACTATTATAGTATTTGTGCAGTAGCGGTTTGGAACGAACGTGTTTTTATCTCGTGCTAACAACCATGTGTGAATAAAAACAGGAGCAACGTATCAATCTTAAATTTTTCGTTAAATTGAAAAATACTACGACTGAGTGCTATAAATTGTTGCAAGAGGCCTATGGGGACAATTCTCTATCTCGTGCACGTGTTTTTGAGTAGTGTTAGCGCTTCAGTGAGGGCCGAGAGAGCACTGAAGATGACCAGCGCCCAGGTCGCCCTGTCACTGTTTCAACTCCGGACACAGTGACCAAAATCAACCAAATTGTGCGTGCAGATCGTCCAATGAGCATGCGGATGATTGCCGAGGCTGTAAACGCCGATAAAGAAACGGTTAGAAAAATTTTACACGAGGAATTACACATGTTGAAACAAAGCGGCAATCGATGCATTGGAAGACGCCTGAATCGCCCAGAATGAAAAAAGCAAGGATGTCCAAATCAAAATTCAAGGCAACATTGATCGTTCTTTTCGACATTAGCGGTATCTTGATGACTCAATGGGTTCCAGAGGGTCAGCCTGTCAACCAGACTTACTATTTGTCAGTTTTGGCATTACTGCGAGAATGAGTTCGTAAGAAACGGCCGAGTTGTGGAAGAACAACTCGTGGATTTTGCACCTGGACAACGCACCTCCCCATAACGCGCTATCTGTGAAGCGGTATTTGGCCGATAAACGCACTCCAGTGCTCGAGCACGTGCCGTACTCGCCAGATTTGGCACCGTGCGACTTTTTTTTGTTTCCGAAGATTAAATTTCCTTTGAAAGGGACCCGATTTGAGTCGATGGAAGCGGTAAAGCAAAAAACGGTAGAACTCCAAAGGCCCTCAATGGAAGAAACCTATGGAAAGGTGTGTGGCGAGGGGAGGGGAGTATATTGAAGGAGAGCATTCAAATGTTGAATAATTTTTATAATAAAACCCTTTTTCGTAACCAGTCTCGTTATTTAATAGCCAGACCTCGAATTTTTTATTCTTGAAATTTATTGGGTCTCACTTTGTTGGAATGACCTAACAAATCTTTTTTACATTTCAGCGAAATCGGTTAATATTTAGGGGTTGCAAAACCCAAGAGGTTTCACATTAATGCGACATTAGAAAAATTCAGATTTTTCTAAATCTAATACTTAAAGCAGATGAAATGCTACCAATAATGTTACAATAACTAATATTAAAATTTATTTAGGCTTTTTCATTTCTTTCAATAAGTAATTTATAATTTAATAATAATAATTTAATGCCATTTACGAATACACAGTCATAAATTTACAAGTTTTCTCTTTGTTTAACCGCGCAATTCCATTTTTTAGTATTTTGAAAGATACCAGCGTGTAAAGCTTGAGGTAATAACCTAAAAATATTTAAACTTAGTTTTAGAAAGTTGTTTCCTTTTTTAATTATACTTTCTCATTTGATTATACCACAACCAATTCTCTTTATTTAAACTCTCAAGAATTATTATATTGTACACTTTTTATTCTAAGATTATTATATTATTGAAATAAACGAGCAGTAATATGAGGGACACCATGCCCCATGTCATGGGGCAAGCAGACCGAAGTGAAAGACCAACAAATTAATTAAATATCAAGTAATGACGTAATTAGGGAACAGTTTGCAGTAATGATATATTTAACCAGATAATGTGAGCTTCTCGCCAGAAAATTTACACATCAAAAAATAATTCGAATTATAATTTACAGGACATTTAATTTAAAGCCCGACAACATACCCTATTCTCCCCTGCCTTAAAATATTTAAATCTTTCGAAAAATCGCAAGAATAAAATATTTGAACAAAATTGAACTGGCTAAACAATGTAGAGTTGTTTAAGCATGTACGAGTATTTTTTTTTAATCAATCAATACATAATTTGCAAGAGCGAATTTGCAAATCACATTGCATAACCATTATCATTTTAATTATTTTTATATAAAATAATTCATTTTATTGAAAAAATGGTGCTTATACAATTAAAAGGAAAACAACCACATCGACTTGAAAATTTTAGATAATGAATATGAGACACTAAAAAACCTGAGTCTGGTCCTAAATTGTAACAATTATGAAAAAAGTTCGTTCTTGTAAATAATTTAATTTTTTTCATAATTAATAAAATTGAGAATCAGACCCAGATTTCTTAGTGCTTCTGCTTTATTATCCCAAATGTTTAACTTTATTTGGTGCTTCGATTGAGTATAAGTTAGGAAATAAAAAAAGTTTCATAAGTTAGAAATCTGGTCACGTGACTCACTCGTCACATGGTGAGGGCCGTCGATGAAATATATTATCAAAATTCATGAGTTTCAGTATTCATGTTATTTCTTGCAAGAGTTTGTCATCGTTTGTAGAAAATTAATCCTTTTGATCAAAAAGAAAAGTAAAAATCAACTATTAAGTCGAAAACTTTAATTATTTTTTGTTTAAAATAACAACTATTAGAATGTTTTGCAAACAATTTTATTCGAATATTTTCTTAAATACGCAATACATTTCGACAGGAAATGGTAACATTTCAAATAATTTAATTACTGGATAATATCATTTCAATTCTTATACTATGGAAAGCCTTTAAAATTTTTTATAAATCTTGAAAATTCTAAAATTACTTTTAAATTTTTCGAAACCTTTTCAGCAGATTATTTAAAATGATATGAATTTTTCGTGAAGTCTAAATCATGCACAACTGAAAACAGTATCTCAAAGTCTTTAATTTTTTTATTGATATATTTTAATATTTTCAAAACTTCCATTTTTTGTTTTAAACTGTTAAAAAATTAAGATATAAAAAAAGACAACAGATAAATAAAAAATATATCAGACCAGCCTTCTTAACTAACGATTGTGTTTTTTAACTATCAAAAGTAATAGTGAAAAATAAAACATTTATAATCTGAGTCATTCATTTAAGATTTTGTTTTTTATAATACTCATATTTTATGAAAGGTAAAAAAGGAAATTCCTTAATTATCGAAAAGAAGTCAGTTCATATTGTGAACTGTTAAAGTACTATACGCCATCTGGTAGAAAATATCAGAAGTAGCAAGAGTAGGTATGATTTCAAAAATGAATTTTAACCTGTATATAAAATTGTTTTGACGATTTTTTGTGAAGTTCCTATTATTTATTGCAGAGTTAAAATAAGTTCCTATCGAAAACAAAGTGTTTCATATGGGATTTACATCCTATGCAGAGAAAACACACATTTTTTTACAGTAATATTTTTTTGGAAACAACTTTTGTACTATTTATTGTAACTTTTAACAGATTATAAACTTAAATGAAGTTATTTCGAAGCAAAAATAAACTTGTAGTAGGTTTTTATTAATTCATACATGAACTATTTACAATTTAAAAATTTTACCTGAAAGTTGGGTTAGAATTCGTGTTTCAATTTCAATTGTCAATTATTCATATCCTTTGCATAAAAGGGATGAAATTTAATAAAGTGTAATTTTTGATATATTGTAATAGTTTTCAACTTGATAAAACAATCATAAAAACAGTTTTATCCGCAAATTAACGTGCATCTTTAAAATTCGACCTACTTTTTCTATTTTCCGTTTAGGGCACGAGATGGCGAAATTGTCGAACACCATTTCAATGGCTTTCTTAGGGCAACTAAAATAAAATAATAATGAGAATAGTTAAAGAAGACTGAAATTTGTCCTACACAAGAATTTAAATTTGAATCACTCAGTTTGAAAATGTTTTCATTTTAAAAATATTAGCATATTGCTCTATATTTAATTAAAAAATCTTAAATTACATAAATTGATGGAAAACGGAATTTTTTTGACTGAAATAGAATATGATTTTAAATTGAATAAAATAATTTCATTATTGAACAGAGCAGCACATCGTCTTGTGAAATGTATTATTCTTCAATTTTTGATATTCGAACTATAGTTCAATTTTATAAATCGTGAATAATTTATATTTCCAGTTAATCAAACGTAAACAATTTTTACCACAGGTGCAGAAATACAAATTCTTTAAATTTTGTATTGGCAGTCGTTTTAAAAATCTGGTCCACTATAAAAAAATATTTGGTGCCAAGTGATAGTAAGAGAAAAATTATCTGCATGAAACAAGAAAATTTATATCTCAAGTATTCCGAACTTCATTTTAAAATTATTTAAATGATAAATATACGTTTGAAATGGATACTATTTAAACCAAATGATGTTAGAACGGCTCATTATAATCTGAATGTTCTCATAATTAAAAAAGTTGCATGCATAAACATGGGATAAACATGTAAATAATTCTGGTTCACACACGATAGACATCGAAAAACTTTCTGATTGAGATGTTGCTGCTTATTGGACAGTCCGTTTTTTCTTGTTTGTTTAATTCTATAACGGCCTCACTGAATATGTTTATTTTCACTCGTTTTGAAGCAGCCCCAAAAGGTTGATATATACCAAGAAAAATCGTGTTTCTGCTTGATTTTCTCCCTAAAATTGCAAAGACGTCACCATTGGTAGTTAACAGTACAATTAGTGCTTTAGCTGGAATGGGTATAAGAGACTTATTTTTGCTCCTCATTCGAATTCGTTTATCGACAGGAAAAGTGTAGCTTCGAAGTTGAAATATCTGCTTCGGATTGCTGCAGGGAACAAGTCGAATAAATGTAAGCTCTTCAAGTTTAAATCCAAGTATTCGAGAAAAAGTTAGCCTGCTAGTAGGAGACCTGGACCTTTCACGAATCCATTCTGGAGAACGTCCATGAGCAGAAAAAGAAGGCTCCAAACGAGAATTAGTAATATTAGCGCCATCGGCGTCGACGCCAAACGTGAACTGCAAACTAAGTTCTGCAAGAAGAAATAAAGGATTGGATCAATCACCGTAGATACCATTCTACAATTCCTGAAAATAGTAAGTAACACTATGCATCAAGTTAACTCGTTCAATAACAGAAAATACTTAACGGTCTTTTAGACTACAGGAAAAATAAATTAAAACAATTTTTTAAATCAATTTTGTTTGAGAAAATATCTACTTTCTTTTTCGTTAGGCTATTAGAGTATTATTATCGGATATAGTTACCATTAATCTATTTTTATTTTCTATCTAGTATGCAATGACGTCAAGGGCGTGTGATATTTAGAAAATTATCGACTTTACTAGTGTTAGTTTCCCTCGGCTTTTTTCTTACAATAATAAATACTATGCTGCTTTCCCACAAAAATGAAGATTTTATCCCAAACCAAAAACGATAAAAAAGCTCTAAATGATACCTTAGTTGGTGTTCTAAGCGATCCCAATGGTAATTGAGCCAATTTATAAAGAACTATTAAAAAAAAATTCTTCACTTGCAAATCTTAAAAATTAAAGAATTTTAAATTCTAAATCGTATAAATGGAACAAAGTAAAAAATTGTAATCGTTAATACTGAAGGATTTTAATTCCAAATCTTCAAAATTACTTTAAATAATTTTTTAAAACCTTTTCATTTACACAACTTAAAACTATAAATATTCTAAATAAATGAATCTTCAATTGCAAATCTCAAAAATGAAAGAAATTTTTTTGAATTGTCAAAATTAAAAAACTTGTAACTGAAAATCTTCAAAATTATAATATAAATAATATATATATATATATATATATTTATATATAATTTTAATAGTCGTCACTATCGTATAGATATA